>JAVQJG010062580.1:0-14287 GCA_036024015.1 Craterocephalus amniculus | reverse complement strand
AGTCAATAGGAATTTGTTCTTAACTGTCTTTACATAAATGTAAAATAAAAAAAACAGTTCAAGAAGTGATCCTGAAACAACCAGCAAAGCTATTTTTCAACAAAAACAAATTAAATTAATAAATAAAGTAAAACTCAAAATAATTCAAGTACATGAAATTAGGTCTTCTTTTAATTACCTTTCTCTGAAAAGTAGCCTGATGTTCTTTTAATAAAATAAAATAGTTGACCTACTCCAACTTTAGGTGTACCACGAACACTTTCCTCAGTTTGTACGAATTAATGGGACAACTGGGATGTTTTTGGCTTCGGACAACAGCCTATACTATATAAATATACTATATTTATATAGTATAGGCTCTATATAGTGCTATACTGTATAAAAAAAGCTGATTATGTTCAGTTCTATATTTGTTAACCAGTATCTTATACATCTTATCATCAACCACACACACCTTATTTAAAACACCCTTTAAAATGGCCAAAGCGAGACTTTGTGCTGACAAGTAAAATCATGACACAAATATAAAATTATGAAAAATCAATGCTGTCAGTTCTCTGTTTGGTTAAACTTTTTGCTGTCATGGCTGTTTCTTGCTTTTCGTGGTACTTTTACAACATTTTCTGGCTCTGAATCCTACTTGCCTGCTTTCTTCTTAGCAGGTATTGGCTCTAATTTTGATTATGAAGAGTTATCTTGTGTTTTATTTAACAGGAAGTTGCGGGATAAGGCTAAAGAAAGAAGAACCAGATCTGGACTAAAGTTTTAGTCATGTAAAAAGTGTACACACTCAATCAGTCAAGCAGCCTTGCACCAAATCCCCTGTTTCAATCCAAAGATTTACACAGGATGTACATTTAACAGACCTCTCAGATACGTTTGCTCCATCAAAGAGAAGTGTAGTTTCAGTTAAAAAAAAAAAAAAACTTGACTAGATGAAACTTGACTTTGGTAAGAAAAAAATGTAAAACCTTGAAATTCAAGCCAAATGCATGAGTTATGGCTGCTATTCGGCTACGAGCCTGACCTTTATGGAGATAGAGCGATCATCTTTGGACAGCTCTACTTGCTGAGTTCACACTGCAAATGAGGCTGTGAAAAAGAATGGTGCATCCTCTACTACACTAGCCAGCTCATCAGGCATGTGGTCCCAGCTGGCATGGAGGCAATATGAAACACATAAACCCTCCTGATATTAATGACTCTGTCGAGCTGAAAGCCTCTGATGCTATTCAGAGATAGGCGCTAAATGTCCCTGAATACTGAGAACACAACATTATGTGCATTCATATAAATATCCTCTCATCTCTGCACAAGACTGCCTGTCCTTGAGTTCCCATGAAAATAATAAGAGGTGGGCCTCCTGTAACTCAATACCCAGATATTGCCTGCACTGGTGGCGCCGAGAGATGAAATGAAATCGGAACAAGGTGATGACAATGATGCCACTTGTGGTCAAGTCAGAGACTTAAGGATTCTCCCCCCCTTGTATTTCAACCCCCTTTTAATCTCCATCTCTCCTTGTAAGCCTCCCCTTGATACTCCTCAACATTACCAAGCTGGTAATAATCATACCAAACAAGTCACACATTACACTGAGAAGCAGCAAACTAAAGAGTAAATAGATTCTTTTTAAATCCAACCACCTTGCTTTCACAAACACAATGTAGTCATTTGCACTAATCCAGAATGAGAGGCAAAGATATCTTAAAGTTCCCTGAAAATCTGAGATTTAAACTGTAGTTATAACCAGAGCTGAAGCTTAAGCCAGAGTTGAAATGTCAGCAATGCAATTACCTTCTCGTGCCGGCAAAACAAACCAAATTCCTCCACCACAGAGCAAGTAGAGAGCAGGAGGCTGCATCAGCATTTTCAGTGACATGTGATGATTCAGCCCATTTTAAAAAGAAAGTATTCTTTCTGGGAATGACTTTGAAAACAATTTAATTGATTGTCAATAGATTTTTTTTAAAATCACATTTTAAGAACACATCCTTAAAACAATTGATATCATTGTTGGATCATGGATCAGCAAATTTCAATGCAATTCAAGTAATTTTCTGTAATTTAATAAAAAGATTTTTCATCACATCTATCTAAAGGCAGTAAAGGTACTGAAGTCTTCCCCCCAATTATTTTTAAGGAAGTTTGTTGATGCTAGGAGTCGTATCTTTCAACTGCATATCATCTCTAGTGGTCTTGTGTCACAAAAGTATCCATTAATGTGACCCAGGTTGTACTCAGTGAGTAGTTGTAATCTTTATAACCAACCAGGAAGTGCCAAGTGTTGTTGTGGCATGTCAATCAACCAACATCCAGAAGACAACAGTGTTTTGTGAAAGCTACATTTATGCTCCCTTTATGTACATAAACAGGTTTAATTTTTTCAGATATCACTGCCATCTACTCCCATGTGTACTTTTTACTTTTGGGATGGTTGTTAGGGTCAGGGTAAATGTCACTTCTGAGTTCTGATGTGAGAGCAAACATGGTGGTGGTGGACGAGATCATGATGATGAATGATCTCAGGAATAGACATTAAATGAGGCATTGCAGTAGACGGAGGTGGTCTGTGAGGTCATTAAATACATTGTGGTTTCTATTCTTCTTCTTTTCTCTGGAAACTACAGCATACACACCAACACTGCCGTGCTGTTTCTGTTGGTGCAGCTAAAGGACGCCAAGGACGGACAGGATCCATCCTAAGAGCATCAATAAGGCTTGAGGCTTGCTTTGTGTTACTGCCTGAATGTATCCCAGAAATAGAGAAACACGATGTATGTTTGGTTTCCTACTTGACTTATGGTTGGAAACATTGTTCATGGTGGCAAAATGCATCCCTTTTTCTCACTGGTTGGATTGACTTGTGTTTTAATAAAAATCAATTAGTATTTAGTTCTTTTTATAATTTCCTGGAGAAATAAAACAAAATGTTTTAAAGTGCCATTTACCACCAGATAGTCACTTTACAATGACTGTTTTTGTTATAACTTTTCAACACATTTTAATATCAGTATTCAAAAACAAATACCTCAAGAGTTTATTCTGCTTTTATTTCTGCAATTATTATAATTAACACATTATACCTCATTATTCTAAGCACTTACAAGTGTGGCAGGACAACCAGAGGACCGGGGCGGGGATCAATCCCACAACCTCCCGGGTGAAAGTGATGCGTGCTTGCCAGTAAGCCAAAGGGATATCCCTGTGGAAGAGTAGCCAGGGCGCACGATCACTCGGAGGCACACAGTGACAGGACCCATACACTGTCACATAAGACTAAAGTGGAAACAGCTGTTTAAAGGGTCATATCTTCACCATGAGCAGATTCTCAAACTGCCCCTGATATCTAGCTTAACATGCCAAGTTCAGCTTGAGCAGCGCTTCTTTAAGTTTTAATCAGCCAAACAGCCAAAGATTTTTTTTACAAATGAAACTGAATGTCACGACTAACAGTTTTCTCTTACCCTCAAAGGCCTACACTGCCTCTCACGGTTAATTAAATGTGTTAGATCTGTATAGTTAAGAGGAAATCCAAAATATTTTAAGCCAGATTCCGGTCCAAACCAGAACTTGCCTGGGGATCTGAACCCATTTAGACTCAAGAAAGAAGCTGATTCATACTAACTTATGTTTTTTATTTCCCATCTGCTTACTCTGCCCCAAAGGATGGAAAATCTGAAGAATTTAACTGTTTATATTATAGAAGAACTGTGTTTGAAGACATCCCCAAGAGCCAGGCTCTAATCAGTATTAAAGACAGGCCAAAAGCCTGTCATCTCTGGGGGGTCCCAAGTGTCCTTTAACGCCCAGATCTGTCACACACCTGCCACTGTCTTTTATAGAGGCTGAGAGGCGGCTCACACACTGGATCTGTGCCGATGAGACCAGTTATCAGCCCCTCCTGCGGCACTTCAATAACAACGTCAGTGTCGGGTTGCCCTTCAGTAACACACTACACATGGATGGGGGGCAATCAAAGGCCACTCTTCAACATTAGGGTAGGTTGGCCTGAATTTAACCCTCTCCTGTCCCTTTCCCAAGAGCCTGGAAATTCCCAGCAAACCGGTGTCCAATTTCTCTGCTAGTTTACCCTCTGAACTGTGAGGACGGATGGGAGGGAAGCTTAGCCTCTTTTCTGGACCTCCAGGGATGGGTTGCACTGACGCTGTGCAGGGGCAAAATCTATAAAAAGCATGTTTGGAATTGGTTTTTGTTGTGCTGCTGCCTCTATGAATTCTCCTTAAAAGGTAGAAAAAATGTAAGTCATATTATTACTGAACAAGGGGAACAAAAATAGCAGCTGCAGAAAATCGGTTTCCAGTCCTGTCAGAGTTTCTTCCTCTTGAATCTGATGTTTTTTTCCAGCCATATGCTTGCTCAGAGAAAATGACTGTTTTACTCTGTGTGAAAAGTTGCAGATGTTTTTTTTATTGTCAGTTGGCACTTTACGTACAGGATAAATAGCTCATAAAACATTGGCACAAATCATTTTCATTGTTGAGCTGATCTTTAAAAGTTCTGTTTATGTTTGTATTGTATATATACAGTACATAATGACATTTCTTTTTTCTATAACCAAAACAGCCTCAAATGATATAAACAGACACAATGTTTTAATGACTCTGAAGTCTTGCAGAATTTATGCTTTTTCTAACCTTTCAGACCCTCTCTGTGACTTTTTATCTAAAAAATAAACAGCAGCGAGCTATTTTTTTGGCAAGGTCTTCCTATTTGCTGGAGCATTTCTTCCTGCTTCCACATGTGCGGAAGTTCTGGATGGTAAAAAAAGTTTGAGACACTTTTTTTGCCTCAGCCTTCTCCCTGGAAGGTCATTACACATTTAAATATTGCAAAAATCACAGCACAGGTGTTTTCTTTAACTTGTTTGAATAGTTATTTTATGTGGTTATAAAATAAAGAATTTAGTCTTATATGGATATTCTTCAGTTATGATTTCAGACTCATTTGACAAGAGAAACAGCCAAAAATATGTGCATGAGAACTGTAGAGTATATACTGTATCACTGAATGGAAGTAGGAGAGAAACAAAGAGATGCAAGGGGCCAGCACAAAGCAGAATACAAATGTGAGAAAAATTATACTACACCTACAATTCAGAGTAGTTGTAGATAAGGACATGTGGAAAATTTAGATATGAATTGGTCTAACTAATACCATGATTTTTGACATTTTTAAAAAATATATTTGTGATAATCTGCAAACCTCAGTCAGCACAGTAACACTGGTATGGTTATTTTAAGGTATTTCAGTGTTCCATATAGTAGCCTACTGTCTATAAAAGTGCTGTTTAACAGATTATCAGATGGGAATCTGGAAGAAAAGCACTCTTATGAAGTTAAAGTGTTAACTTTGATCTTTGATCTCTAATCACCCCCACTTCCATTTATCACTCTATCCATTGCTCCATGCGTTCACCCATCCATCCATCGATAGTTAATCAAACATAAAAAGAAATGTAGTGCTAAATGCTTTACATTCAAAACAACAAAAACTCCCTCTTTCCCCATCAAATCAAGTAGCCCAGACGCAATTTATCTTATCCGGACACCTCTCTGTGCTGAAAGCAGCACAACTTTGCAAGAACAAAAAAAAAACTAGTTAGCTCCTTTTAGCTTCACTGAATTTATCCATTACATCAGAATCTGTGTGTGTGTGTTCATGGGCATTTTACTCCAACCCAATGTCATTGTGTGTTCACACACACTATGAGGCCTGCTGCCTTCTTTTCAAAGTGTACTTTCACCATCATACAGTAAGTGGTAGCAGAGTAATAATTCATAACTCATTTACACCCTGTCTCATAAGATCAGGATGACTCATATTTATTATGAGCCATTATTCTTATTAGGCTTGTAAAAGAAGGCATTAGCCCACACCAGGCATTAGTAAAATTCACTTTACCTAACAAGGGGGCAGGCTAGGGTGAAAGAACAGCTAAGCTCCAACAGAACTCTACAAGGTGATGGCAGGATGCCCAGTTTCATAACTTGTATGAAATGCTCTGAGCTGATGAATATGATGAATTGTGGTTAAGTGTGTGGGCCTCCAAAAAAGAAACAGGGTGAAGAATCTCTTCCCTGAAATCTGATGTTTGTGATTGACAACACAGACAGCTGATTTTTTCTGTAAAGCAAGACCACTAACAACCCCTGACTGCATGTTAAATCAAACTTGAGTCTCTTCCATTTGTGATAAATCATGGAGGAAAAAATTAAATAAACAAACCAACCCCACCATCCCGATCCCCCCACTCAAATGACCCACAAGGATCCTGATTCTGCATGGCGGCTTTAGGAAATTCATCTGTCCCAGGGCTGTCAAATCCCACATGGAAAACTCTGAAGTGATTGTAGCCCCTGGTTTCTTTCATTTTTGTTTTATATGACACGGTTCTCGCATGACTAGATAACTTTGCAGCCTCTGTCAGACAGCTGGGTCAGGCCGCGGTTATCTAAAGGAGGGAACAGGTGGACGAGGCCAAGTCACAGGAAGTGGTGTGGAAAACAGTAGCTGCTGTATCTGTGTTTGTGCTCTTGAGAACTGTTCTCATGATCAGAGTCAAGATGATGAGGAGCCAGTCATTTCATTTGGGTATTTCATGTGAACTTGTCTGGACTGATGCCAACAATATAACAATGAAGAAAAGAAAGAGTGAGAATGGTCTCATTGCTACTCTATGTTCCTATGGACTACTAGGAAACAATGTAAGCCCCTATCGGCACCCTGTGGCAAGAATTAAACCAAGGACTAAGAGCCTTTCAATCTACAGAGGTCGGGGGAAGTTTATGTGCCTCTGCCAGTCATATACTGTATTTACAGGTTGCAATATCACCCCCAAGTCAAAATTTAATGCAGCTTTGAAACAAAATCTTGTAGAAGCTGGAAGCCAAAACTGGGGTTTCTGTTCTGACTTTGTACAAATCTGAGGTAGGTACAGTAGTTAGGTAGTTAAGTTGATAAAACAGACAGAGAAATAATGTCCAAGACACATCTATTTTAAGATTAAATTTGAGACACTCTGGGCTCAGCCTCCATTACTGTTGTTCACTGAAATAATGATGAAAAGTCTAGTTTTTCAGCTGGGATTAAGCACAGGTTCACCCAATGAAGGCATGTTTATTCAATTCATCTAAAACCACTGCATATTTTCAAATACTGTTTTTCTCATTTCTGGTCCTCAACCATCACTTCCCTGCATGTTTTAGATGCTTTCCTACTCGAGCACACCTGATTCAGATTAATAGACCTCCTTACAAAGTACTATGCAAGCCTGTTAATGAGCCATTCACTGAAGCCAGGTGTGATGAAGTGGAAATATCTAATACATGCCATGCATGGCAATGGTACCTGAGGAGAGGAACTGAGAAACATTGCTCTTATAAAACCTTATTTCTTTGGTCGATAATGTTAATAAATATCTGTGAATGACACTAAAACTTAAATACATGAAACATTTTGTTATAATTTCGATGCCTAAGAGTAACAAACATTTAGTGAACAAATAAACCAAACCAAAAGAAAACTGTCGGCAAATGAACAGAATTAAGTGAAAAATAATAATCCAAGGTGGAAATCAAGTGCCCCATGACTGCCCCTTTATTTCTCATTTCAAACTCCTTAAGAACCTGACTTTGCTTCACAAGTACGAACTTGAGAATGACATCTTCTGTCAGCATCTAAAACTGAAAATGATACATCAGACTACACCAGTTCAAAAGGTCAAGTTGTGCATATCTCAGAGATTCCATGGCTACTTCATAGCAACATGTCATGAACATTCACTTTTTACTTATTGGTTCAGGTCTGTGAAAGAAGTAAAGCAATCATTTCTACATCTATTAAAGCATCAGTTGAACTCCATTCTCCTCTAAGAGCGCATTCACACCACAATAGTCCAAGAGACTCGATTGAGCAGAGAATACCAACCTTCATTTGGTTTATTGTGACACTGGACTTTACTAAAACATCTATAGAAGCAATCAGACTAAACAGCATCAGTGTGAATGCACCCACAATCCAAACTTTTATAACAAAGTCATGGAAGACATATGAATATAAATACGTTTGGCTTTACAGAGAGGGATCACCAAATTGATTTTCAAAGATGCGGTAACAATATACTTAAAATAAAAAGCAGATAAAACCCTCTTCACTGACTGCACTTAGGTCAGAGTCCTCAAGGAAAATGTGATCAGCTGAACAAAAGCAATTAACATTTGCTTTGAGTTCTCAATGACTGCACTTATCTGGAGCATCAGTTTCCCCACAAGTGACTATTGTCAGCTTACAGGCATTGAGAAACATTCTTTCCCCAGGTCCCCAAGGGTGTAAACCACATTAAAAGATGGTAATACCAACCCACTCATGCCATTATGAAAAATACTAAATATAAAATTAACATCTATTGTTGTTTTACTTCAGTTTGGTCATAGTACAAAAATGTCGTTAAATACTAAAACACTGGCTTTAAGCATAAAGTTGTAAATATGTTGCATAGAAAAATGTCAAATTAAAGCAGAGCTACTGCTGTGTTGTGATATGTACTCCCACTGATAGTTTCTGTGATTTTGTGGTTAGACATTAGTCCATCATCTCCAGTAGGCACCAACTCATATCTCCTCACACAAAACAAATGGCAGTCTCTGACAGCAGGGCACAATGCTTCATCCTGCCCAATCCATTAACCCCTATCACAAAGCTCCCACTCTGATGATGGAATACACTGATGTCCCACTGATAGGCAGAGCAACATAAATGATGGGAGGGCTGGTGGAAAAGATGCTGCGCAGAATTTAGAAAGGCAAGAGAAGACCCTCTGTAGAAAGAAGAGCTGCCAGGAAAAGACTAAATTAAACACTTATCTTTGGTCACATAAAAGACAGAAAAAAATGAGTCTAAATTGTTTTCAACAAGGTCAAATGTGCCGTTTCCAGCAGACAACAGTGTCTCATCCAAATTTGTCCAGATTACACATTAAGTAGCTGTAAATTATCCGTTGAATAATCTGATCATCTTATCAAATTGCCCACCGTTTCACACTATGTGCCTGCACACAATGAGCAGTCAAGGTCCTGAAAAACAGCTGTCATAGGTTAAGTTTGGTTTTATAAGAGGGTTTAAATGAGCCAGCGTGTTCCTGGCTTACTGGAAAACAGTAGCACCATCAGCCACTACACGCTGGCAGGTCGGGGAGAAGTCAGTGGGTCTTCATTAAAACCAAACCACAGCTTGAGGAGGTGGGAGGCCTTGCTCTCCCTGTTCTCTCTGGGCTGCGTTGGCTTTGTCAGACCTTCTTTGTAATTAGCCCTGACCTCCTCCTCCTCCTCCCTCTGTAATTAAAAGCAATAGGAAGCATGCTGCAATTCCACCTCCTGCCTTGTCATGCCGATATGTTTCGGGACCTGAACTGAAACTGGGTGGGCCACATGTCACGCTGCTGTGGGGTTAAGAAATGGGTTTTTTTAACGCAAACTATTTTTTCAATGCATATAGCCTGTTGAGCATTTGTTATGATATATGCTAAAAGCTTTAAAAATCAGCAGTCTATGGGAAAATTTGGAACAAAATGAGTGGTAATAATGTGTTTAAGTAGATCTCAAACTATCTGATTATAATAGTATTTCCTTAAGGTAGCAGGATTCTTGTGCTTTGTTTAGGACAAATATTTCATTTGACAATATATAAGCAATAGCCTTCATGGATGCTACTCTGCTGGTTGCCTTGCCATCAGATTTTCACAGAATTTGACAGTCTACGATGATCAAATTATAGGTATATGCTAGTTGTATAGTGGTACAAAAAAAATAGCTTTAAGATGTCAAGTTTACTTTTGTGACAACTGTGGGGGGAGGGAATTCATGGGAATTCATTCATAAGTCATTCATTTAGATGTTATTTAATCTTGAAATTCTTCATAATTAGGGATGTGTCCTTTTGATTGACATGAGGCAGAGAGTAGCACAACCGTGGTTTATAATCAGCTAAGAATGAGCTTTAACTTTGGCCCACCCACCTCCGTCAGCTGGCTAGAGCTCCCGCTAGCTCCGGGTTAGCTTTGTTAGCTCGTAGCTACAAGTTTGATAGCTGTCAATCATCTGTCCCAAAGCTCTCAGCACCACCTCATGACCCATTTTAGTGTTTTTCAGGAGTGATAAGACCTGTGATTCTGCCAAGATGGCCATAGTATAGGAACCGCCCAACGAGCCTCTTTTCAGCTCTTCAGAAACCTACGGAACACGTGGGAAAAGGTTTCTCCATATCTTTTTTTACAGGCTATGGTAATTATTTAATATGCACCATTCCTAAACAGAATATGTGACCGCTATTATAGATGTAAGTTAATACAAACATTTAAAAATTAAAAAAAGGGTTGCATACTGATAAAAATATTTATTAGATTACTACAGTTGAAAGAACCGCTGATACTGGTAGATTTGTTCTCTGTTCTCTGTGTCCCAGCTACTAGGTCATGCTCAGGTCTTAGGTAAGTACAAACTGAGGTCAGCTTGTGTCATGAGTCTGGGCACCCTTGTTAGTCTTTCTCAGGTCTGATGGTAAGTCAAATAGCTGCCAGCTGCACAGCAACAGATTCAACCTCAGGTCATGTAATAGTGAAAGGTTGGCAGCACTGGGAGGGTTATGACATGCCTCAGTAGCCAAGACATGCACAAGATGCCTTTAATAACACCAGTTGCACAGATTCCTGTCCAAATGATCTCAAGGGGTGTATCTATTTATTTTCAACTGATGACTGTGAACAAATGTTCCTCAGCAATTCTGTGCTGACAAGTCAAGACACAGATGAAAGCGTCATGCCTTCTCAGCGCGAATCCTCAGTTCTGATGTGGTGAGGAAGAGCCGTGATTGGCTTGTCAAGATGAGATGGCCGACAACTAGAAGGTTTGAGCGTTCAGTGCCACAGGGTGCAGCAGGGGCCAGGTATCCCCAAAGGAACATCCTTGTTAACACGAGGTGGGAGTATTTGGTCGATCTTCACACTTTGGCCGACCTTCACTGTCACCAATGAAGCATTCACTCAATCTTCTCTCTTCTAACAAGACTGCGATTGGATGATATTTTTAACCTGTTTGTCCAAAGGTCCTTGGCATATTGAAGAAATAAAAAAAGAGAGATGTCCGGGAAGAAATATGAGCCGTCATCGAAACACATTTGTGTCAGGCAGTGTACTATGTGTTGCAGTAATCTATAGGAGCACTTATGTCTGTGACATGAAGGGGCATTCATCACATTCCTCCTCAGTCTGTGGCAGCAGGAGAATTTCAGTGTGACATTTGGGCAATGCATCACGGTGGACGTCTCTTCATGGCACGGTGAGGCACTTATCCGCCTCACATTTCAAGGCTTCTCAGCGTTGGCATGAGAATGCAACAGCGCTGTCCTCTCCAGCGTTCCAAGACATCAACAAAAATTTGGCTCAAGAAGGGAAAACAACCTCTAAGAGTTCAAAACAAAGGATTCACTATGCCCTGCTTAGAGAAGCACAGCCGCAGGTCAGACTGTATGCATGTGTGCTGAAACAGTTATGTCTAGACAACACAAAATAGTGCAGCAGTGGTGGTGGGTCAGGTAAACATTAACTGGGTGTCAAACACAACTTCTCTTTGTCTCAGCCAAAGACTGGAAAAGTACTTATCTCTATAAATGGCACAATATCATTTTCCATCGGCCTGGGGAGATTTTACGACAGCTCAGAGACTCTGGGGTGCTAATTAAAAAGGAGTCCCTTAAACCACATTTCTTTTTTCCTCTCAACACACCAGAATCTCTACCCTGCCTGTCTCCTTGTTAGCTGACTGTGTTTTCTACATTAGTCAACATAAAGCTGTCAATAACTTTCTTTTCTCTGGTAGTGAGCCATGATATATACTAAAGAGAGATGTTCGTTGTCAAGCCATTAAAACACAAATAAGGTGTCAAAGATGGGAGCTCAAGTGATGCCACGAGTTCCTATAATGAAGCTATTTGTTCTGAACTGCCCTTGTTTATTGGAAATCATCGATAACAAGTAATTAGCTAAAGATTCTTAGGGGCAGCATTTCTCTAACTTCCTCTTGACTGTATGTTCAATAGCTTGTCTTCTGAAAGAAAAGTTTTATGCATTTGACAAGAGCTAAATGCATTTCTACATGAGCAATTACAGTTAATTATTTCGACAAATAAGATTTAAAGCTGCAGTCTACAACTCTGAGAGTAGAGCGAACTTAGCCTGAAATTTTGAACAGACACAAGTCTCACGTCACTCCCCCTCCCTTCCTGCTGCGCACAAATCCTGCCTCCAACTCCGCCCCCCACCTCCTCGCCGCGGAGCATGCGGGGCGGCCGTGAACGCTTTGTGAAATGAACAGTATACACAACACAATACAACATGGCCAACTCGGTATCGGTTCTAAACCGATTCATTTCACAGTCTATGGTTCTAAATCCTTTCAGATCACGTAGCTCCCGTCATTCACAATGAGGCAAAATGACTAGTGACGGTGTGGATGTTTGCTAAATTACTAAATCTAAGGTGTTTTTTTTAACAAGCACTATTAAAAAAATGTCAACATCATTCATTCTGTCTGTATTGTGTGTACATCAACGTTGTACTAGATGACTCTACAATACCACAAGTTAATGAGTTAAACATCAGCTAACTTATTATAGCTCTTCTCACCTGGAGGTTATGGGCACGGGTGGAAGTTAGCAACCTACTTACCGAAGGCAGATGGAGGCTCTGCTGCGGAGATAGATCCTGTAGTTTGTATCCTGGAGGGACCTGTAGCACCAATCCTCCCATCAGATCATCACTGGGATCGGATGAGGGAATTTCCCTGACAGCGGAGTCATCCGGACATAACTCCCGGATGAAATGATGAAACTCACCGGGCTTACGGCCCCTCTGGAGGATCCGATGGACCCAAAGACGCCGAGCTGCCTGACAGAGCTGCCTGACAGAGCTAACCATAGCTAGCTGCTAGCAGAGGGAGGGCGCGGTTCGCAGCGTGTGCCAGCAGTGATTGACAGATGTCAGACTCTCATTAAAACACTCATCTGGTTCTAAGTGGTTGTTCTTACCGGGCGCGGTGGTTTCTTGTAAATCGCTGTAGAGGCAGGAGGGACTACTGGAGCCTGTTTTATTCACAGATCATTAGTCTCATGTACTACTGTCTGGACATGGTGTCAGTTTTATAAAATATGACAAAAAGTTCCTTTTATAATAGTTACAGACTGCAGCTTTAAATGAAAAAATTTCATGCCAACAAAAAATAAAATACTGCAAAGAACTATGATTATTTCAGGTTTTACTTGAAGCCACTTTGTGAACTACAACTGTTGCAGACAATGTATCATCAGCTGCCCATGGCATGACGAAATAACCCTTGCACTTCACCGCTTATTTTCGCGGACAGGAAAATAGCATCGACAGAGGTAAAAATCATTACAAATCAGAACATGTCGAGTCCCTGGTACAAAACACAACGGCATCTTGATCTTAATCTGGCAAGAGAAGCAGGAATATGCGACTGTAGTTTATATCATTCTGTTTTTACTAAGGCGTTTAAAGCTATGGTCTACGATTTCAAAGATTGTTAATTATTAAAAACCTTGTTTAGATAGTGTTTATGGTCCTACTGTACAATCCTTACAAGATGAAGAGCAACAAAAAAACAAACAAAAAAATAAAATCAGTCTATCAGGTGCACAGCTAAAGAGAAGCTGACCAATGTAAGCCATGCGGCCCAGACCGCTTCCATTGGTCAGCTTCTCTTATCCAATCACCAAGCTTCACTTCACCTGGGGATCCTCCTCCTCTCTCTCTCTCTCTCTCTCCCTCTTCCTTTCTTTCTCAGTGGAAATCGTATACCCTAGCTTTAACTTAACAATTACCGACATCTGGAATCCAGGGAAGAGAACGACTGGGAACAGAACATAAATATTTTTACTGCATTGACTGGCTTTCATATATTTTCGATTCTAAGGTCCCATGGGGCGGACCGGAAGGGGCGCGACTTTAGCCCCCCATTCGCAACAAAGTGCCTTATATAAAGTTAACGCCATTTTGTAGGGGTGTCCGAATGTCAAAAAGGAAAAAAGTAGTGCACTCAAAATTACCCACAATGCATCTTGAAAAGTAGTGAGCATTGATGGTCTCTCATCTCTTAAATGGGACACAAACACACACACACACACACACACACACACACACACACACACACACACACACACACACACACACACACACACACACACACACACACAC
>JAVQJG010062578.1:0-11300 GCA_036024015.1 Craterocephalus amniculus | reverse complement strand
TCATACTGTGTAATTATTGTGCCGAAGGACACAAAATTTCCATTTTCTATTATCTGTCCTAATTGTTCTATTCCTTTATTCTTCCAATGAGTGAAGTTTATCATCTTTTTGTTCAGCAGGATAACGGGGTTGTTCCAGATGGGTGTCAGTCTACATGGAAAGAGTGATAATCTGTTTAATTTAAGATACTCCCACCAAGCAATTAAAGAGGAACTAATATTAAACATTTCTGTCTTTGAGTCACATGGTCGTTCTATCCCTCACCTCCCTGTTTACCTATCTGCTTGCTTGGCAGTGACCTTCCTTTGGAGGTGATCCAACAATCAATGAGGCCACAAATCCACTGAGTTTCCAGCATGCTAATTGTGTTAATGATTGATTCATTTGGGCATCAGAGACTAAAGCTATAGATAGAGAAACACTAGAAAATATGCAGGGTTTAGAAGATACAATCCGTTCATTGTTTTGGCTATTTTTTGTATAACTTTCACCTATGAAAGGGAATGCATACGTTTTGAGTCAAACCTTTCCTTTTTTGATTAACACCATTTTCTTTACATTTTCCCTCATACTATTCATCACATCAACCACTATTTGATGTAAAAACACTTGCCTGACAGGCCAAAGTCTTCCTCGCTGTTTATGACTTCATTTGCAGCCTTTTCCAGGTTGGTGAGGGATTTGCTGCGTGTGCGGAAGTTTCTGAGCAGGTTGCGGTGTTCCTGGTAGGTGATGGGGGGGCTCTCTGCACTTACGTGAACAGGCCTAGGTGTGCCGTAGTAATTCCCTAAGATAAAGCAGGGCAGGTTAGAAGTCTTGCATTAAAAACAAAGAAAAGACCATACAAAATACAGAGAATAGGATTTTTATTTGGAGCAGATATGTTATGACTGGCACCAACGTAAAGGCAAATTACAGCCAGTATTACAAATCAAATCCATAAATCTAAAGATGTCATTACTTCCAATCTGATATGATTAATAATGTCAGTAAAAAATGTTACATTCAGGAGCAGAGCAGGCTCACGTAATCATGTACACATATAGGACAAGACTACCTATGTTTATATATACATTATGTGTCCCCTGAGCTCACATGCTGTTTTTATTCAAGCCATCTGCTCCAACTTCTAAAAACGAAATGAAATTACCCCCACCTCTCTCCCATTTGGCTTATGGAGATCCAAATGGGTTGAGAGGAAACATTAGATTAGTGAACTCAAATGCAAGGTCACCAGCCGTCACCATTTACTGCGGTTTCTGCAGGCAACTGCATGCACGGTGATGCTAATACTGCTGATACTGATAGCAATGTGTCCGTCAATGTCAGATGTATGCCAGGTGAGGTTGACATTTATTGCTCCAATTAAACTCTGATAAATTATGGATGCTAATGTATGGAGGCTTTTTAATCAGAGGCAGCGGTTTGACCCTTTAAAGGTGGAGGAAGATACGAGCTAAGTGACTCCTGATGTCATTAATAAACACCTAGAAATGGCTATTGAATTGACTTTCTGTCTATCATGGTTTCTACTATGTTTTTTTGCGTTAAACAGCTATTTCATGCTCGGTTTTTCACCTGGCAGCATTAAAATGTAGGAGAAAAAAAGGTGTTAAAAAGAAAGTATGTTTTCTTGCACAGCTCAAATATGACATTAAAATTGTTCAAAAATTATACTGCAGTTAGCTACAAGCCTTAGCTTAGCATAGATCCTAGATGCACGGAAAAATACAGCAAGAAAGACTGTGTCCAAAAGCATTTAAAAAAGCTAACTAGCACTCCCAAAGCTAATGGTGTAAGAAAGTTGATCACGTTTATTTAACTTGGACAGAAGCAGAAATATGCTAATTTTAGTGTTACACATGGTACATGATTCCTGAAGATATTATATGCCTTTTTTGTATTTCAGTTTTTTGAATATGCCATGGGGCAGAGGTAGATGGGCGTGACTTCAGCTCCACATTAGCATTAGGGCTCTGCTTTATGCTACTTTTTCCTCTTCTTTCTAAAATTGGTTATGGCTGGAAGAAATAATAAGGTGTTTGAGGAAGCGAGAGAGCAAAAGACTGTTTAATTTAGCGACAGGTTCATAGCCTGTGGGAAGTTACAGGTTTAGTGTCTCTAGTGGCCATAAGTTACCCGATAAGCGTTTGAACAAAGCTAAGCTCACCAATGAATGGATGTAATTTCATCAAGAGTCGTGGTCTTCTAGTGTAACCTTTTGAAAAATTAAAAACTCAAACCTAAAAAATTATCTTAAAATTATTCCCACCTATTATTAGTAAAAATGTAACACAGGCCAAAAGTTTGTGGTTATTTATTTATCTACAGTTGTGCCTGCAGTGTTAACATTGCCGAATATCTGGAAACACTTCTGCATCCATGTAGCCAGAGGTGCACGTCTGCACCCGCCACTGTACCTGCTGTACCCTCAGCAATGCAGTTTGGATCTAAAGCTGGGTTTATACTCGCGCGTCGTCTGCGTCGCGGGGGTTACGGCGTAACCGCCGTAGCTTCTGCGTAGGTCCGCAGAGGCTCGACGCGCACCTCTTCCAGACCTGACTGCAGCCGGCTACGGAGACGCAGAGACGCGGAAGTTCTCCCCTGTGATTGGTCAGATTCTGATACTGGTTTCCGGATATCTGACTAACTTTTAAACCGCGGGTAAAAGAGAAATAAAACTGCACTTTTCCAGATCTGACAACAGTTTACTTCACTGATCCTGCAGCTGCGTTGGTAATTTGTGGCACAAAATCCACGGAGACGCCAGTAACGACTCACGTGGAAAATTATCGGACAGAGCAGCTCATCTAACAGCGGCTCTTAAAAACTGATCACTGCACGGAATCAACAGATTGTAATTTTTTTATGTTAAAGCACTGAAAAAACTCTGCGTGGCGGAGTTTATTGACCGGTACCAGCCTACCACTGCCTGTAGAGCCGGAAAAAACACCGCGACCTGGCGCGTTTCCCTACGCAGACGTATAAACACACAGAGGGTCCTCTGCCGGTCCCGCCGCGCGGAGGCTACGCGCAAGTATAAACCAGCCTTTATAGACCAGTATTGTACACCTTTCTGGGCTTTATGAGATAAAAACCAAACTGAAGGTACTACCAAACAGTGAAAAACCTCCGTACCCCTGATGGTACAGTTGAGTACTTTATTTTCTAAGAGTGTATGAGGAAGCTGGAAGGTTATGTTTCAGACTGTCATAACCATGAATAAAAATAAGCTTTCGTACGGGTGAGTAAGAAACACATTTTCATGCTAGCCGAGCCCCAAAAGCCGTCTATTAGAGCAGACCATTTACAACTGATTTTATTATACAACTACACATGATTTCTGATGCTGCTGACACAAGTCATCAGTTTCAGCTTAAAGGATTTGTGACGCCCATGGCTGCAGGTGGATAGGTAATAACAGGTTTTGTGCATTGATCCAAATAATCAACTTTAGAGGTTAGTCTCCCAGAAGCTGACAATTTAAGTTTTGTGAAGCTTAATAAAAGTGTCTTTTACTAATTATGGTGCTTAACTGAAAGAGACTGCACATCAACATCACAATTACTTCCAAGATCAAAACAGGAGTCCTGACAAATTCTTCCATGAGTGCTTTGTGCTGTCAGTAAATGACATTATTAACTTAAAGCCACAAATATTATCCCCACCAATGTCATTCCACAAAACTTTGTAAACAGGTTGTATTTTAAAGCAATTTATAACATCAGGTCCATCCAATCGGTTGTAATTAATAATTCAGTGAAATGAGATGTGAATAAATGATGAAGAGAAGAAAGTAAACTTTAAATGCTGTCTTATAAAAAACAAATTATTGGATTTCATTCAGCACTCAAACATCCATGAATACTCCTCCATTATTCAACCTCACCTTTGAACTTCCCGCTCTCCAGCAGCGCTCCCGACTCCTCCAAAGAGAAGAACTCTTCAATGGAGACAAAGTTGTAGTCTATCCCTGAGATTTCCCCCTCTCTGGGCTGTCTGGTTGTACCTGCGACAGAGGACATTATGTCACGTACAAGAGCGACGAGGCTGCATATAACGCATGCTCTGACATCGGTGATATATCAGTTAATCAGGGGCAGAGTCGTCATCAATCCGAGTTGTGTCTGAACATCTGCAAGTCAGCAAACAATAAATATTCAAGGTTTGAATTCGTTTGAGAAATGCTGCAGAAATAGTTGAAAAGGTAACAAACTTATATCACCATGGACATAAAACATGGATGTAAGATTTAAAAGTTGTGAACAAAATCGGGGGAAAAGTCTAAAAAAAAAAAACTACTTTCATTAATTGGTAGAAACATTTGTGCCTCTTGCAAAATTAGAAGCAGGTCAGCAAAGCAGAAACTGTCAAACCAAAATCTGCCCTTTGGTTTGACAACAAGCATTTACCAAGGGCTCTTTATTATGAACACATCAATAAATTAAATATTAATGAGGCACTGAGAAAGTCTGAAAGTCTTTCTATAACCATTGCAAAGTTGGAGCACTCAGATGATCAATGGTCTGTCATCATAATTGATTTACATTGACCTTGGCCTGGAAGGATTCAGTGAATCCAAACAAGACAGGGAAGCATCCTGCATCATTAGAGGATGGCTGCATTAGCGTTATTTCAACCCCGATGCCACATCTTCGTACAATTACATGCAAGCACAGGCATGTGCTGTGAATCTATCACGCTATAATGGCTGAAGTCATTCTAATTTGCAAATAGGAGTGAAAAGCTCCCATTCTGACCTTGGAACAAGTCCTTTCTTTCTCACCCAACCCAAAGTAAAGACAAATCTCTGTCCTTCTCCTGGCGGACCACATGTGACGTCTGTGTGTGGGGCCAGCAGGAGGAAGTCACACCCAACTACCCTATAAAACCCATGATTAATGCACCACTGTCCTGGGAGCAGTTCTCCCAGCCACAATGACACATGCAGGACTGTACGCAGCATGCAAACACACACACACAAACACACACACACACACACACACATATGAAGAAAAAAACTAAATGAGGATTCACACTCTCTGCAGTAAACCCACACATGTATACACAGACACAAAGGAGTCAACACTGCACATCAGACAGCCCCTCCATCAGCCTGACCTCTTCTCTTTGCAACACAAAGTGTCTTTGCTCTGGAGTGTGAGGCCCACTCAGCTCCGGCTGTCTGCCACTGGTTTTATGCCATTTATAAACCTTGACGTTTTTTTTCTCCTCTTTAATAAGCAATTTCAAAAATACAAATAGGCATAGCTTATCATTGAGAATAATTCAAGTAATCCAAATAGCCTTTGAAGACAGAATAAAAGGTCAACATAAATAGATATAATAAAAAACGATTTAGTTTAAGTACAGTTCTAAAGATTTTGAACATCTTAACGCATTGCAACTTTCCGGGGTCCTTACAGTTTCATAAAAAACTTTTTAATCATTTTTAAATGCCATGAAATTATGAGAAACCTTGAAAATGTATATTTGTGTAATTGTTGTAATGTATATTATAGGGAAATGTAAAATTTCCCTATAATCAAAATATTGTTGCACAGAAATTCTACATCTCTGTTCAGGTGAGCGATTGCAAATAACCCAGAAGTTAAAATGTTTGCTGGGCTAACTCCATCTATTGCACCTATATTCCTACATGTTCTTATTAAGTCTGTCTGTATGATTCCTCTTGCTTTATGACAACATTGTCCTGCAACTTTAACAGGATGTAAAGGACCAAATGTACCGACTCTACCTGCTGATACTTCTATCAGTAAAAGCCTATATACCGGTTCCTGCTTCTTCACAGCAGCATCTATACTGCCAAAGAAAATAAATTTTTACTAAATTTGTATAATCGCAGAAAAATTAGGAGTCTCTGTCCAATTAAAGGTCTAACAAATCTCCTGATGGCATCTGGCATGTGTGTAATTCTTCTTCTCCCCCTCAGGACACACAGCATCTCTCCAGATGATACGGCGTGAGGCAGGGATTCATTATCTATACTCCCTCCTTGGAGATATATATGGCATGTCAGTGGGGAGACGGAATGGATTATTGACATCTTCTTCTTGCCCGCCTGTCCCTGTAGGCGCAGCACACGGACACCCCTGGAACATGGGTGAGGGAAGGATTGAAGAGGTAATTAGACACAACTCTGTATCAACACCCAGAGAGAGCTGTCTGTCAAGATCCCTGCACACAAACAGCAAACAAGAATCCTGCAGCTGAAAAGGGCACAGACACTTTGCCTGACGTGCCGGAGTGAGCATATTAGAATAACTAAATGATGATGTTTCTTATCTCTGACTCAACATGAAGACAATTACAAGTCTTTTATGGAGACGGAGACGCGGCCAGCCTTGAGACCACGACTTCGGCTTTTAATCATCCAAGGGCACAATGACGAACGCTTAAAAAAAAAAAGGATGGGGAAGTTGAAGAGGTTAATGTGAGATGAGCAAACCGAGCTCACTGACCAGAATAATATAAAATGAAAAGACAAAAAGAGGTCGTTTACATCCTCTTTAAACAGATAGCTGGCTTTGCTGTAAAAGGAGCAAATGAAGAGAAAACTGTTGTTTATTGAGACGTGTACCTGCTTCCCGCAGCTACACAGATGCATCCTGTCTGCCTCAGTATTAGCACACAAGTCCATTAGACCGCAGTCATCCCCTCCTCCGCTTGGCACTGGTAGACATTTGCTTTTAATTTAATTCCTCCCCTTTAGATTATTGATACCAAAGCCTGCCTTTACTTAATTCTGTCATTCATTTCCATTTTTATGCACTGCCCCACTGACTGAGCCTTTGTGATGTTATATCTTGCATCAGTGCCAACTTCGCTATCACAGAATACTGTCTCATCAAAACGATTTGAGGATTAAAATGCACTCAAAATAGCACAGCAATGCAAAGCCACATTTTCAATAGCATAGAGGTGAACCATTACAAACAAAAAAAAACCTAGGATGCCTTGTTGAAAACAATTTGCTTCCTGTCTGAAAAAACTATCCTCATTACTTAAACCCAGGCTAATTCATTGCAACATTAAGCCATTTAAAGTTTGAATAATGCACAGAATGGCAGTAAATAGGACAAAGATTGAAGACAGAGAACAGGAAGAACCTACTTGTGGTCCTGAAGGGGGCCACAATGAGCCGCTGATGAAAACTCCTCAGCTTTAAGTTCCTGTGAAACACAGCTGCCTCCTTCAGGAAAAACAATAAACCGGTTTTATGGAAAAAAAATCTGAGGCGAGACGTGATGGTTCCCAGCGTCTCAGGATCAGGCTAGCATGCGTGTGCCGGTGTCAGCATGAGAACAACAGCATCTTACTTTGTCATCTTTAGGAGATCAGGGGATTACACACCAAGAGACCAAGTGAGCCTGCCTTGGTGTCACTCTTACTAAAATAAAGCACCCAGAGACGGGAGGAACTTTCCAAAGTCCGTCTGGTTAAAAAGACCTGAGAGCACCGATGTTGATTTGGGCAGGACAGTCCCCTGAGCAGCCGCCTGGCTGGATGCTTGGCAAAGCAGCAAGGAAGCTTAAAATGGCTAAAATTGCAATTACACTTTAGTGTTTTGTCCTGAGAGACGCAGCTTTCGCTCTCTTACAGCATCTTGAGCTCTGAGCTGCTCTTTGTTCTGTCAGGGAGTTTGCTGTGTGCTGTAGTGGCCGGCTGTGCCATATGACCTACTTCCTGGACTAAAGGAGAGATTAGCAGCAACTCCACACTCCCACGACAAGGTTAAGACTAAGCACACACTCACACAAACACACGCAAAAGCAAACAAACACACACACACACACACACAAGGTGGATTGTGACCTCTGAGTCACCTGCTGCACAGGTAAAATAAGAACACAAAACAAGGCAGAAAATTGCCACAGAACCACAGGTCTTATCGGAGAGTGCTCATCTGCTCTATCCTCTAGCTGTTCCCAGTGACGTCACCGTGTCGGGGATTAAGATAGCAACAGATGTAGAACTACGAGCTACCTTTGGCTGCCACTGGGCTTGGCTTTATTCATAATAATCAAGATGAAAGTGCCTGTGCAGCCTAAAAAAAGATCCTGTTACACACAACCATCGTCACATTTCCCATCTTCACACCGACCCAGACAAACATCCTGGAGCCCCGGAGTGTGAAGAAACACACAGCAAATGATAATAAATGACTTTTTTTTTTTTTTTTTTGCTGATGTTAAATCTGATTACTCTTCTTCTTCTTCTTCTTCTTCTTCTTCACATGGCAAGTTTTTTTTTCATTAGTTAATTAAGTCGCCCGGCACAAACGAGCAGTGACACCAGGAAGTGTGGGAAACAGTTTGGTGCACTTAAATGCTAATTAGCGCCATGATATTAACGATACAGCAACAGGAGATACGTTGTCACAGAATTAATGAAGCTGGTAATGAACAAAAGAGATGTGCCCAGGTAATTTATTAGCATAAGCCTTGTGGCAGGACATTTGATATTCGCCTTAGACAAAAAAATATATAATGTGCATGTCATCAGCAGTGTAAATGTATGCAAAGGAGACTTAAAGGGCGTGAAGATAGGCAAGAAAATATACAGGTAGACGACATATTGAGGGAAATATTAATATTGAACGGTGGACTTACAAGGTACCGCTCGGAGGTAGAGGTTCTCTCTGATGACCTGCTGGAGTTGGCTGTCCACAGAGCCGGGTGTGAAGCACTTACTCAGATATAACCTGAGATCCTTGCACAATGTGGTGCCTGAGGGGAGGGCAAAAACAGAGAAAAAAAGAAAGACGGGTAGAGATCAGCTCAGTAGTCTTTAACAGCGTGGTGGTGCATGCTGTAGCGTGACTGAAGTAGTAGTCTGCTCTCCTGTCAGGCTACATTTACAACCTGCATCCCTACATTCACACCTTCTGATCCCACTTTATTCATTTACACAGAACGCGTTTTCCAAAATCCCTCATTTATAAATGCAGCATACTGAGGTTAATTGCTGCAGACGCGAGAGTCGGAGCTGTCACCGGGAAAGGCAGAGTCGATCACCCCGGTTTAGTTTCCTCTCTGTGGTCTCTTAATATTATCTCGAGTGCTTTATGGCCTCTGATGACAGGCCACTTGCTGTTATTGATGGCCTGTGCGCCTCCTCTGCTTGTCACCCTGACAGACGAGCGCTCAGTGCCTCCCCTGCAGTGCTGCCGCCTAGCCGTCTTCTCCCCCAGCACCTCTGCGCCCCCCTGTCTGGTATCTGCCCGGAAGCAGACTGGATTTGCTGTGTCAAAGAGTGTGGCTTTGTTAGCTAAGGCAGTCAGCTGCATGTATTAGGGCTGGGCAATATATCGAGATTTTCAAATATATCGATATTTCATATCATAGAATGAGGGAATATCGTTTATGTCGAGTTAGATTGCTTTGAGATAAAAGTAACTCTAGTTTTAGCCTCTTGCACAACTGTGTCTTTCTTAAGGTCATTGAAAAGCATTTTCTATTATTTAAATACACATATACTTTAATTTCAGTCAAATATTTTAATGCACATGTGCTTCTGAAAGTATTTCTAAAAGCTTTCGAGAAGTATTTTAGCCCGTAAGGCTGAAAATCTGAAACATCTGTTTGGTTACTTGACCAAAAAATATTATATCGAGATATTGTTCAGCCCTAGCATGTATGAAGGACTGGTCATACATGGCTGCTGCCTGTATAGGGAAATTAATCTAGCTTTTGATTTTGGGAAAATTCATGGGCTTTTGTTTACCATATTATGAAACAGGAGCTATTTTCTCTCCTCTAAACAATTTGCAAACATTACAAGGATGAGCGATGCAAAAAAAGAGCCTCTAAGGCGAAGCTGTCACAAAGCCGTCTTTAAACTCGTGAATTTGTCATTTCTGTGGCATTGAAATTCTGTTTTTGTTCTCAGCGTCTGTTCTAAAAACTCTTAAGTGCTTCCTGCCTCTGGAGAATCTAGCTTGGTGTCCTGTATTTGAAGGCTGGAGCAGAGGGAGTTGTAGTAGTAGTAGTTGTAGGAGAAGCGGGAGGAGGAGGTGTGCAACAGCAACCTAGAGCGTCAACACATCCATCACTGTCCACACCGCATGCAGTCAGGCTGCCCGGGGAGGGCCGGGAAGGCTTCAGAGCTGATAATGGATCTGCAGCAGCAGAGGGTCCAGGAGCAAAGGTCCCCATTTACACCCATGCGGCCAAATCAGCTATCAATCTAGTAAGCAAGGACGTCGGTAGCAGCGGTCAGGTGACACTCCGGTGACATATTGCCCTGTTCAGAGCCAACAAAGATATCCGCTTTCCGAGCCCTCCGTGTTCACAGCATCAAGGCCAGAAAACTGCACCGCCACATTCTTGTCATGTGTCATCAGTATTTCTGAACTCCTGCCCTCACGCTGCACAGCCGCCTCGACACACACGGAGGGTAAGTGACAAGTTAAAATCAGCGTGAGGATGCCACAAGCGGACTTTACCCATGAGAGTCAAGGGAGGTTCACTGAGCAGGACTGTAATGGATGGCAGCTTAAACAGCAGCGTAACAGATTGTAACAGGTGGAGACGGGCGAAGCGTTCACAGTGGTGAGAAGGATAAATAGCAACAAGTTAAACCGTCTGATGGGTTCATCCATGGAAGGAGAAATGATCTCAAACAAGGTCTTGGATAAATAGGAATAACAAAAACATTGTGACACATTCCCTAAAAAGTGATTAAAGGCTTTTGCACACTATTTCCATTTTGTTTGTTTTTTAATCTGTTATCTGGCAATAATAGTTATGCACCGGGAAGCTGCCACATAGATTACAATGTCGTCAATGAATTCATTACTTGTGGATATGCAGCAAACCGGAGGAAACTGCAGTTAAAGTAGCTTTGAGGTTATCCTGGTTGTTCGAAGGTGTACTTTTAGATTTAAGCAAAGGTCTAACTTTGAAAATAACTCATTCTTTTAACACATTAAATGATTTCTCTGACTGTGAACTTGGAAATACCAAACTGAGCACGCCATCATGCTGCTTTCAAGTCCTTCAGGAATTCATATTTATGCCTAGTTGAAAATAGAGTTGTTCCGATACCGGTATCCGATACTGCCTAAAATTCTGGTATCGGTATCGGCGAGTACTGGAGTTCAGGTAGCGGTGAGTACTGGAGTTCAGGGTTTAATTCAAAACCACATAATTTATCAAATTAAGTAGGCCTATCTATTTACTGACTAACTCTATTAGCTCTGACACAGTTCTTTTTTATTGTTCTTAAAACAGTTTCAATGTGCAGCCGTCTGCAGCCTGCTGTTTTAGACGGTTAGA
>JAVQJG010062575.1:0-36761 GCA_036024015.1 Craterocephalus amniculus | reverse complement strand
TGATTCATCATGCTCTGGGTTGTATTCCTCCCCATCTTCTTCTTCTGATACATCCTCCACCTCCTCTTCTGAATCAGAGTTGTCTTGCTGGACATCTGAAAAAATCAGCTCTAGAGCCTTTTCAGCGTTATAACGCACACTCATGGCTTCAGCAAAGAGAGAATTAGGGTCCTGTCATCTGCACCACCTTTATAACCTCTGGAAATCCACAGAAAAAGAGCTCTGCAGTCTGCGAGAATGCCATCTATCTTGTGTTGTTTACGTCTTCTACTGTCTTGTTCATATTTACTTCTAATTGATCTGAGAATGATCAAAGGCACAGCAGTCGGAGAGAAGACCCCCTGAATTTTTCTTGTTTACTTCTGCTACTGATTGTTCTGAGACAAAACTGAAACATTGTAACATTCTGTGTTGTGTAAATAACTGTAATGACCTTGATATCAACTCTAATTGCCTCACGGGGCATTTTGACCCGAAGACCACCTCTGTACTTTTTTTTGTACAGCTTACATGGAAATGTGAATACAAGCAACATTTCCTTTTTTCTAATGTTGGGGCCAATCTAGGCAAAGTCATAAAATTTCAAGTTAAAAAAATATCGTTTGGGGAATTTTTTGGGGGGGTTTTAACACAGTGGCGGGTCATTTTGACCCGAAGACAACAGGAGGGTTAAACTGCAGTTAAATTTAGGTAAATAATGCTTGCACTACAATTACAGTATGCTATATGTTTTTAACAAGAAAAAATTCTAACATTGTCCAACTGACTGATGAAGTTGTTTGCAATGAAGAAAAGACTGAGGTTTTCAAGTGTATCCATGTTCTCAATGACAGAGATTCTATTGTTGGACAAATTCAACACTTCAAGCTTCTGCAGGGACTCCAGACCCTCAATTTTCTTGATCTTGTTGAAGGATAGATCTAAAAGATATGTGAATATGACAGTCATTACCATGTATGTGCCTTATATGATATGAAGTAAAGCACAGACAGAATATTGACAAGAAATCTTGCTCAGAACGTAAGGGTTTGTCTTACTAAGGCACTTCAGATTGATGAGAGAGTCCAGGCCTTGAATCTCCTTAATGAGGTTGTTCTTCAGATCAAGCCTGACCAAAGATGTGAATTCGTTCAAGTTGTCAATCTTCAGGATATCTGTAAACAAATTACCTCTCACTTATCTAAAGTTTATATGAATTCATGCTTGACTTGATAGCTAAATTTCAAAGTATTCCTCACATTTGTAATCCAGGTGTAAATCAAGGACTTCCCTGTAGAGGATTTGTTCTGTCTTTGGAAAATCCAGAGCCTCTTCTTCCGTGAGCTGCTTCTCTAAACTCACAGCATCCTGGAGGATATTCTCATCAATGCAAGTAGGCAGTATTTCCATGTTGCTGTTTGTGTTTCAGATACACTGGACTGCAACTCACTTTCTGCAAATCAGAAAGATGAGACGATTTCAAATAGAAATTGTGCTAAATCAATGTTTGAAGATGATGCAATAATCAGATATCCTTAACAGAATAATGTGAAAGTCTCTGGTAGCTAACGTTGACTTACCAATGGCAACAGGAGTATCTATTGTTATGTCAAAGAATGCCAGAATCGAAAATAGACCGTCCACATAAAGCGAGTTTGTGAGTCTGTAACGTCGTTTTTGTTTACACACTGTTACATAGCAACAGGTTAATTCTTAGCTGCGTTCAAGTACATTCAAGCGACTGTGATCCATTTTATTGGAAAAAACAGAAAACTAAACTATCTTACTGTTACAGATTTCTGTCTTTCAAGCATTATCAGTGACTCTAATCAACTAGTGAAAAATAATAATAACAAAACATTTGATATGAAGATGAAGAATTTTTTGCAGATAATTTACTTTGGTTAATGTCTTTAGATGTAAACACTTTGAATTCGATATATTCAATATTAATACTTATATTTTAAAAGTTAAAAGTTAAAGTGCATTGTTATTATAAGCTATCTTAATGTGTTCTACTGATATCCTATATGTTTTTTATTTATTTATTTCTAGTCATAATTAACCGGTATAGAAAACGCTACGATCAGGTGCGTTCATTGAACGCAGCTTCAGTTGCTAAATATAAGTGCCATCGATTCCAGCCAAACACATTGAAGGGTTAATTTTTTTCATCCAATAAAACTATTCAGTGGGCGTGGCTTAACCGCACCGCCTCTGGGCCTCAGCCTCTGTCATTCCCAAGCGGATCGTTTGTTGTCAAAATGGAGTTCTTGCTTGGAAATCCTTACAGCACTCCCGTGGGGCAATGTATAGGTACGTCTGGCCTAGAGTTTTTTTTTTTTTTTTAAAAGTAGTTTTGTGCTTCTTTCACCATACTGGTTTTGAAAATATATTACTAGTATGGGCGGTTGCCTGCGAGGAAAAGCGAGCTAGCTGGCATCTTCTTTGCAAACGTCATTTGCTTGGAACGAGCTTTTGGCTAAATGTTAGCCAGCTAACCCATCAAACTTAGTCCATTACAAATACAAGTGCATTACGCTTGATATATTTGCGTAGAAATGTCTTGTAGATCGAATCGCTGTGATTTTAATGGCAAGTGTAGTGAGTTGGCTGTCAGAGCACTAGCCGACGTTGAAATTTCTCTGTCACTGAACAATAGTTGACCAAATTCCCTGGTTAGCGTAATTGTTTTTAATTTGCAGATTTTGCTGCAATGCTTACACTTCTAGCAAAGATGAAAGGCATGTGGCCTACCACATCCTTTCGGTGTGTTTGCATATGTTTACAACCTGTCTATTATATGCAGAACAAAAAAAAAAGTTTATATTCAGACCAATTATTATGTTAGAAGATTATGCAAACGATGTCATTGACGGGTTATACATGTAACTAAGTGCTATTCTTTAAAAGTGTCCTGGACGCAGTAACATGCTTGTCATTTGCTAAACCTTCTTTCACTTTTAGTTAAATTTAATCTTGGTCGTGATAGAGTATCCCCAAAGGGACACCAGTTTGCTTTACAATGTTATGACTGCGCTGTTCCTGTTTATAGAGAGACCACCATGTTTTGAATGACTCTTAGTTATTCATAAACAGATTAATTTGGACTTCTGCTGCTAGTTTATATGAATTTGTGAAAGACTTAAAAACAACAACAACAAAAAAAAACCCTAATATTTTATGTGGGCTTTTCCTGGTCAGTTGATATTCATTTTAAATCCTGCAAAACACATCTGGACCAAACTGTACTGTCGGTGTTCATCTATATTTATCCATACGTCACAAAACCATTTGATGATTACATTTTTCTGACAGACACACTTCAGCTGATTTATAGACACAGGGAAGCCTGTGTAAATCTCAGACTTAGCATGCTCAGAACCAGTTGGTTTTTATTCTTGATGTTATTAAAATGGAAAAGGAGACTTATTGATCACATTGTATCTTGCTGTGCACTCTACAGACACATGTCTTGGCCATCCAATAAGATGCATGCAGCACAGCTTGGATTTTACCATTTCACATAGCTGTCAGTATCCCGAGCCAGATCTCTAGGTTGAGTTGCAGCGCTGTGTGGGGCTTTAACCAACTGTCTGTTGCAGTGATAGTGATCTGTACATCTCAGTAGAGGGGCAATGGATCATCTTACCTGTCTAAAAGAGAAGAGATAGGTTGTGTCAATTCTTTGCAAATAAATATGTCATTGTATAAGTAAACAATAGAGAAATGGCTACTCAGAAAAGTCTACTACTAATAGGCCAGAGAGGGACTTTGTGGCTTTGTTGGCAAGAGCATGGCACAGCTTGGCTCTGTTAAAGCCACGTGATTGACTAGCTTCATTTGTGTGGTGTCAATTCCCAGGTCCTGTGTGGGTATGTGTGTGTATGGTGAGGGAGGGGGTATGAAGAATCGCCATGAGAATTTATCAGATTTTATATGTCAGTATAGGATATTTAACTTTTTTGTTATCTTTCCTTCTCTTGTGCTGGTGCTCTGTGTCCTGCCCTGACATGGCAATCCCCTAGAGGAGATTACATGGGATATGGCAGATGAAGAAGCTGATGGTTAATTCTTCCAAACTCATGTTCTATATGCTCCAAATACTAATACCCAGAAGCCAGAAACAGCACTGACTTAAAGTGTTGTACAAAAAAAGACAAAAGAGTCTTTCGGTTGTGTAGTTTGCTTGCAAGCTGATTAGAGACAGAAATAGAGTGTGAAAAAGTCCTGTGTTGAAACTGACAACATTCAGGCAGCTTGGCTCAGCAGGAGCCCTTTGGTCGGTGTGCGACTGCCTGCTCACGGCCTCAGGGAGAGGAGCTCTTCTTGTCCCAGCTCAAAAGCTCATAACACAAGTCACAGTTAGCCATTTGTTGCTCGCTGTGACTTCTTCTATTTTGTGGGAGTCTCACCCCAAGAAAAAGCAGCATGATGGTGGGGCTTGGAGTAGAGAAAAGAAAGAAAGAGGCAAAGTGAGGAAGAGTTTGAGGAACAGAGCCTCATTGCTCTCTCTAATGACCCAAATGTAGTTGTTTACTGTTTGTAGCCAAAATGCTGTTTGATAATCAAGTTGATTGTGGGGGAGACATCATTACTGTGGTTCCTACTTTTGGCTACTGAGTTGTGACTGAGTACATAGCTGCATCACACCCACAGTCAGCTCAGTCTCCTGCTTCCAAGTTGATTTCCTGGAAGTATCGGGGCAGGTGGTGGGTGATGCTTTCTTGCAAGATCTGATAAAAGCGATGCTGAAGTGAAAGGGCGTGAGCGATTGTAGTCGTCTTACCTGTCTCCTGATCCCAGACTTAGAAATTAGCCCACTCCTTCTGACAGAGATTAGTGTGCAGTCAGGCTATTATTACATCTTGTTGGGCGAGGACAGGCTCAAAGGAAAGTTCAAGGTAAAAAGAAAAAAAAAAGAAGCTTCATCTGAATTTACATTTGGGATGATGAAATCACAATCATAAGGACGAACCATACCAGACAGTCTTCTAGATTTACTAGTAAATATTCACAAAACAAATTCTGAGGTTTATTGCTGAAACTTTGACACATCAGCTGCCCTAGATGAGCTACGTAAACCATGGATTTGAAGTTTATACACAGTTTTTATAGTGTGCAACAACCGAACATTGCTGAAAATGTTCATGCTTTTTCTTGGGACAATTGGCAGATTGCTGTGCAAACAGTGGATATAATTTCAAATCTGTAAATCATTTCAATACGAGCTACAGTGTCAGTTTGGTTTGCTGAATTACCAACACAGCACAATTAAATTGTACCTGTTTGAAGGAAGTCATATGTTTTTCCCCACAAGTAGCATTACCTGATTACTTGGAATGCTTTGGTGAAAAAACAGTGATGAGAAAGACACCAGCTTTTTGCATCAGAGGGCTTGTATTACAGCCAAACAAAAGCTGCATTCTTTCCTTGTGGCTAAAGAACCCTTTCTATATATAGAGGAATCAATGCGGCGCAGTGTAATTAACGGTCTGGTTGAACTCATTGTATCTTCCTCCAGAGAGAGCCACAGATGGAGGCCTCCAGAACGAGGACTGGACGCTCAACATGGAGATCTGCGATATCATAAATGAAACAGATGAAGGGTGAGCAGAAAATTAATTAGCACTCTGTTTGTTTTGTCTTATCACCGTTCTGCTGGGTTAGTGAGGGTATTGGGGATAAAAGTGCTTCTGGTCTAACAGTGATTCGGAATAGAACCGTTATTGTCATTTTTTGCCCTCTAGCTGACAGAGTGACTCAAGCAGATAATACACTGACTACTGTTATTTGTCACCAAACACAAAGTCTTTTGTTTTCCTGAGAAGGCAGTGACTAACTGAATGAATGATTGAATGAATGAATGAATTAATTCAAATACTGAATCAGCTTCAGCTACTATGTTGGAAAAATGCCCCACTTACAATGTTGTTTAAGACCATAAAACTACAAGATCTGTTTTTCATTACTCTGATAAATCTAAGCTTTGTATGATTGAATATGAAATTTTAGTGAAAAAATAAATCCTTTTAAGATACAAATAAGAATTACTGATTAATATTAACTTACATTTATGTCAGCCCATGTTGGTCAAGATTCACATGCAGTAAGACCCCCAAACAAACAAAAAACAATGTGATTTGATCAGCATTCTTCCTTTTTTCCCCACGATAATAACAACAATGGGATTCATTTACGATAATACACTAGTAAATAGTATACATTACAAACGGTTTGTAATAAACAGAGTCAGATTTAATGTGTTCATCAGGGATCCCAGTAGATATCAGAGCTATAGGAAAAAATGTTTTCCGCCAAGAATGCTGCATCGAAAATGTTTCCCTGATATCTGTCGTTTTTCCATTTTCCTCTTTTGTTTCACATTCCTCATGCCTACACTCACTCATTGTCTTGATATGTAACACAGGCCTCTTTGCCACCTATGAACACAGATACACACACATAGTAAACGCAGAAGAGAAAACCTCTTGTCTTCAAGATGTTCAGTGAGATAAACAATGTCTGGTGAACCACTGAGTTGGAAATCCAGGAGATATTCTGCATCTGCTAAAAGCCACAGTTGTAAGATGTTACCTCACCACATGCTTTGATGTGTTTCCAAATGATGCCCCCCTTTTTTGTAACAATTATGACAACAGATGGTGTGAAATGATACCAGATTAAAACTAAACGGTTGCAGCACCAAACAACACACTCATGTAAAATATGTGTTTAGGCTTTGCATTTGCTCTCCATCTCTGTGTTTCAGCAGCTTCACGAATTATCCATACTGTAGCTCATGAAGGAGCCCATAAAAGCTTATCATATATCATCTGCAGTGAAGAAATAGGGAATATTAGCCAGACAGCCAGTCTGAACTCCTCATGCTTGGACAGCTTTGATCTTGCTTTTAACAGAGGCATTCTGTAGTCATGCAGAAAGAAAAGAGAGATCCAGATGGTGTGACAGCACTTCTCTGTCTCTGTCAAATAGTTACACTGGCAGACAGATCAGCATCTGTCGTAGTGGCACAGAAAAGAGTTTATGTGAATAAATTCGGTGACGTTAGACTTGTTCTCAGCAGGGGAACTGAATGCAGCTGTATATTTTCTGCTTTTTCTTCCCAGGCCAAAAGATGCCATGCGGGCGCTGAAGAAGAGACTGAGTGGCAACAGGAACTACAGAGAGGTTATGCTGGCCCTGACGGTAAAAGGTTTATTCTGCTGGCAATGAATGTAGCCAACATATAAAGCAAAGATCACTGAATGCTTTGTTATGGAGGAAGCGTTTCCTCTTGTTTGATTTTGTTTCCAGCAGATGGTTTTTTTTAGTTCACTCGCCCTTCCATCTTTGATATTTCTGCTTGTGAAAGCCCTTACATGTGGCAAAGACAAGAAGCTTTTACAGAGGAAAAACAGTTACACATATACTCAAATGAAGTACACGGGGATATCAATTGGCCACGTTATCATTTTTATTGAAAAGAAAAAAAGAAAGTCATGAATTTCCCTCAGGGATAGGAGGCCAAAACAACCAAAAATAGATATGAAGTGATTAAGAAATAAACTTTGGCTACAAACCTGCAGCTCAACTCTGAAAAAATGAGAAAAACAGGGAAAAAGGCTATATGAACTTAAATCTCAGAGGGATGTACTACAAAGTACTTATAAAAGCACCCTGATGGGCATTATCGGGTGCTGGGACCCAGAAATGAAGCAGTAATAAAGAAGCTGCAAAACCAGGAACTGATCAACAGGGACTGGGGGAGAATCTCAGCAAACATTTAAAATTCCTTGAATGACATATTTTAAAAATGCAGGACAGTCATCCCCTTCTTGGCCTCTTCCCCTCCCCTACAGTATATTAAATAGTCAGACATCAGACTCTGTGTAATGTTCTATCTTTGTGCAGGTGCTGGAGACTTGTGTGAAGAACTGTGGCCACAGGTTTCATGTCCAGGTGGCAAACAGAGATTTCATTGATGGTGTTCTTGTCAAAATCATCTCCCCTAAAGCCAATCCTCCCACCATCGTGCAAGACAAAGTGCTGTCTCTCATTCAGGTAAGTTTGACCTGATTTCATTGTGTACATTTTTGTATTACATGTCTCCCCTTTAATACTATATATGTGTATATTTTACTATAAAAACATGTGATATGTTCGCCAGGCAGGTGCTTCATGCTCCAGTTCCTAGATGTTGCATAGCAAACTGTGTTGCTTCTGATGTTGCTATCTTGTTACCTGAGGTCACTTCAGCCAACAGATGGTGTTCTACGTGCCACTTCCTGCTGTTCTTTCAATATTTATTGCCATTTGTGGAAGGAGACAGTGAAGTCATACAGTCTAGAAACAAAGTACTTGTTTTATTTTTGGTTTTACTGTGTTTTTATTTTCAGCGGTTATCCACATATGAAAATATTTCCCTGATTTTCTTCATTTATTTTTTATGTGTGTGTGTGTCTGTGTGTGTTCCGACAGTCCTGGGCTGATGCCTTCAGGAGTAGTCCCGATTTAACCGGAGTGGTTCATATTTATGAGGAGCTGAAGAGGAAGGGGATTGAGTTTCCAATGGCGGACCTGGATGCGTTGTCTCCCATTCACACACCACAGAGAGTAAGGAAGAACTACAAAAAGAGATGCAGAGTACGATATGTACATGCACATAGTGGCATCTTGCACAGTTTTTGTGTTAATTATAGGGCACACCAGAGGTGGACCCGGCCATGATCAAGTACCTTGCCCCAGTCTCACCTGCTCCCGGGCCTCCGAAGCCCACCCCTCCTGTTCCTGCCATCACACAGGCCTCTGACATGCCAGGCCCCATCACAGCCACACCTGAACAGGTTATGGCAACATCAATAAAAACATAAAGTTCACGTTGTGTGGACTCTGACTAAGTCTGCATGTTTTACACCAGTCTTGTGCTTTCAGATTGCCCGCCTACGGAGTGAACTGGATGTTGTGAGGGGAAATATTAAAGTCATGTCAGAGATGCTCACTGAGATGGTGCCAAGTCAGGAGGATGCCTCGGACCTGGAGCTACTTCAGGTTAGACTGGTACACTTTAAACAGTTTAACCAGTTGCTTGTGTCACTTATGACGTGGAAGGGTTTTAAATTATCGCTGCGGTGGCAGAATAAACCTGAGTTAGTATGACTTTGTTTCACATTTAAAACCATTCTGGTAACTAAGGTAGCAACTTGGTGTTGTGGCTCTTTTCATCCACCAGGTGGAGTAATATATTAAGTTTTTTTCACCCACAACTTATCAAAAGCCGTGAGACTCTTGGACTGTGATGAAATTCCTGGCAGTGGCAATCAAGCAGTGTTACAGAATCCCATGCAGAGTTTAATCTCCTTGGGCCAAATCCACTCAGGTATTTGTGTCAACCCCAAGGATCTGGCCTTGTGTTGAGGAACTTTTGCCAGTAGTAATTGTTATGTGATACCTTTATGACTCATTGCTTCTTTTTTCAGCTACTACATGACAAGCTTTTACAAAATGCAGTTAGGAAAATGCAGTTTGCTCAGCTCTGATTCCCTTGTAAAATGCACATGCTCGGCATTTGTTGCACAGTTGATTTTCGTTGTTAGAGACGATGCTCTCCCCACATTCATATTGCACTCCTTGATTTTCACTTTTTCACTGTCTGTCTTTAATGTCACACCAAGGAGCTGAACAGAACATGCCGGGCGATGCAGCACAGAGTAGTCGAGCTGATTTCCCGAGTTTCAAATGAGGAAGTGACTGAGGAGCTGCTGCACGTCAACGATGACCTCAATAATATTTTCCTTCGATATGAGAGGTACGTTTAATCAGTTAATCACGACAAGAGGTGAGAAACTCGTGCTTGTTTTTGTCATGGTACTAACAAAAGGTGGCAGATGAAATTCCCTCTAGATTTTATCATGCCTACTGTAAGCGGATCAAATAATAACACATTTTTTGGGCAAATAGGCTCTGTATGGATTACGTAGATTGCATTTTGAACAAATCCAAAGTCCGGGAAGTAAAGCAAACACTGTACATAACTCATTTTTTAGTGCATTCAGGGGCATCGGACCAATAAACTATATCTTTTATTGTATGTTTTGAAGATGAAAGACCTGCATGCATTTGGGTCTCAAAAAGCATGATTTGTAGCATTCACAGGATTTTATGTGGCTTGCAGGTATGAGAGGTACAGGTCGGGTAGGGCTGCACGAAACAATGGGGTAAGTACCATAAACAGAGGCTCCGCATGAAATAACACAAACCAAATGCCCCAGTATTATTTTGAGGAATCGCTTGTTTTCCATTTGATTTTCGCTTTTTCTTTTTTACACATGAATGCATCTTCATATGTTGCAATGTGGTTATCATTAAAGATGCTGTGAGGGATTTTTGTAACTTGTAGCTGTTCAGTCTAATATCTGAATTGCAAATGATTTATTTTTTGTTCACAAATGGTATTTTATGGGTGCTATAAAAACACAAGTGCAACACATTTTTAGCTTAAAAAACAAATAAAACACTTAGAATCTTCTGTGTTAAGCGAAAATCTGCAAGTATGGAGAATTTGCCAAAGAACTGGAGCATCCCACATAGCTGGTTGTGTTTGCATTATTTTGATCTGTCTGTGTGCTCTGTCTGTTTGTGTTGTGACTAGCTGACCGAGGCAAGTATTTCACCAGGACAATGTTCTATCCCAACCAGCTTGTTGGCATAAACGGAGGGCTGAATGTTAACATGTTTACTATATGGAGTTTGAATTATATGACATGTCAGCATCAGCACCACTGTGTGAAACTAGATAGTGTGTGTTCTTCCCTACTCTTCTTGTGTACTGTGTGTCTTTGGAACATCTGTCATTGTTTGTCTAGCTCCCAGTGCTGTCGTTTTGTATAGCCTCCAGTCCTTCAATGATGATCCATAGTCTGTGTAAAGCTGTGTAGTTAGTCCTGTAGAATATCTGCAGCTAAAATTGTTTCTTCTGTAAACAAACAGAATTGGCAAAATAGTTCATTCTCACACTGAAATTGCTGGAAGTATTTTGTTACATTCACTTCTCAAACAAAAACCTTTAAACTCTTTTCCTCTCCATTGTTTCTAAGATGTTAACTGAAGCCACAGAGGACAACTTAATAGACCTGGGCCCAGGTTCCCCTGCTGTGGTCACACCTAAGATCACATCCAGCCCTCCGCTCTGCTCTGCTGCCGGGGCAACAGCTTCCACAACCCACAATCCTTCTGCAGCTTCTTTATCCACTGCACTAGCTGGTATAGGTAAGGACAATACAAGTCAATTCTTTTTTTCAGTGTGTTTCAAATATTTATTAAATATACATTTACAAAAATATACATTTGTATGTACTTTTGTAGTTTCATGGTTTTATTATAGGAAATTGATGGGGGTAAAAGTCCCAACTTTTTTTTTTTTTAGAATTTAAGTTTACATTAGACATTGGAGAGGTAAGATTTATTCTTTTGTGGGAGTCGGGGGGACAACTAAACTTGGTTATTCATATTTCCAACAGTCTTATCAGATCTATAGCATCTCCCCTCCCCAGTTTCTGCACCCCTGATGTAGAGGAGCAGCAAAATGTAAAAATAGCTTAATATGATCGAAACACAGTAACATAACTTATGCTAGAAAGTCTCGCCTGTAGGTCTTAAGGAAGTATCTTCACTCTCAAGTATTCTAGTTCAAGGTTAGATTTATTGCTGCTCTTATAGTGTGCAGCATGTGAAGGCACAGTGCTGTAGAGAAGTACCAGTTAGTTGATATAAAAGATGAGTCCTTACTGCATTCTTGTTCAAATAAAACCGTTCCATTTTTAAGAATATTTCTCCATTACTTTCCATCTTTCTGTTTTCTTTTTCCTTCTTTGGATGACTCTGGTGTCTTGCTCCAGATGTAGGTTCAGACAGTGTGAGCGGCACCCTGTCATCTCTCTCTGCCCACAAGAAGGATGACTTTGACATGTTTGCCCAGACCAGGAGCAGCTCTCTGGCTGAACAACGTAAAAAGTAGGTCCACATTTTTATTTCACTTCTCATGCAAGGCAAATTCTCCCATGCTATTATTCAAGATGGGCTTTATTGAAGTAAACAATCAATAACCACTTTTAGTATTTAAACTGAAATTCATCATAGCACAAGGATGTCTCTGGAGCCCCTAACTGATATGCCCCCCCCTGACCATTACTGACCCACTGCCAGGCCAGTCATGCTGGAGGATGTTGCAGGCAGCAGAACCTTCGCCACAGCATTTCCAGACTCTCACCTCTGTCACGGGTTTTCAGTGTGAACCTGCTCTCATCTGTGAAGAGCACGGGGCTTTTCAAAATGGCACAAATTTTTACATTTACGTCAGACCTTCAAACAAAACACGCATCCAAAAACATCCGACACTTTGAAAAAATCGCCACACTGTCGACATTTTACCTGGTGACAGGTCACCTCGACACGGCATGTTGTTTGATTGCATCATTGCATCACAGCCACTATTCGACCTGGTTTTTAACTCTCTCCGCTGAAGGCCAAATCTAGCTTTTTCTGTACTATTCGGCCGAATAAATTTGGTGGCCGATTATTTAGTGCACCTCTAATAAAGAAGCATATAGCGATCCTGTAGCCGGGTTGTTGTCCTCTTATAGCCCCATCTATGTACCCTGGAATACTGCCTGGCTCCTGGTATCTCCTCTATGCTCTCACCACTGTGCTTGGAGACACAGCAGAGCTTCTTCCCACATGTGCAATGATATGCTATCCTGGATCAGCTGCCCTACTTGGGCAACTTGTGGGTTGGAGACACAGCATCTCTAGTGGAAAACTGTGAATATGACCAAAAATCAGCCAGAAACGATGAAGAATGAAGGAAAATTATCTGTAGCCACCACCTGCAAGACCATTCTTTTATAGCGGTTGTCTTCCTCGTTGCCTCTCAATTCCACCTGTTATCGGTTCCACTTGTACAACAGCAAGGAAATCTATGAACTATCAGTGTCTCTTCCTAACTTGACAGATTGATATCACAGAAGGATGACTGACTTTGAGTTAAATGGTGATGATTATGTTTTCCCCTTTATGCTATTTTCGTAGTTTTCAGTGCTGGATCTTTACTTTGATGTGTTCTGATTTTGTGCACAGTGTAAAATATGAAGATCCTCAGGCTCTGGGTGGCCTGGCTTCTGCTTTGGATGTTAGACAACAAAATGCAGGAGGGGTGAGTACATGAAGAATATAGTCTAAAGCAGCTTTTTGCCATGTATCAAGTGCAGAATGTGTGTAATTTACATGGGTAACAAGCCTTTTTTAGACAAGTCTGTTAAAGGCCCCTGGCAAGTCCCAGCATTATTTATTTTTACCGTTTTTTTTTTGTTTTTGTTTTTTGTTCTGTGTGCACTGATCCCTTCATCAAACACAAGGGAATACTCTTGCACAGCCAATGTTTTTACCAGTATAAAGTTCAAAGATGATAGAAGTGTCAATGCAACTAAGGAAATTGAAGAAAATTAAAATAAGTACTACCTTGCAAATTCAGCTTAGTTTTTCTTTCAGTCATAAAATAACGTGGTTTTAGGTTAAAAAGCAGAAATCCTATCCAGGAGAAACTAACTCAGAAAACTTGTTTCAAATCTCCCCCTTGCACACACTATCATACTTTTGTATGGTTATCACCAGGTAAATGATTCTGAAACCAGTGCACACACAAATCCACACACACACCGATGGCTGGCATTGCACTTTTACTTTAAGCCAGAAGACTTTTTTTATTGTTTATCAAGCTCAGTCTGCTCTTTCTTTCTTTTTTCCTCATCTTCATGGAATGATCTTTCTTCATTTTCTTATGTTCTCCTCTTTCAATGGCAGTCGTTTCTCGGACATTTGACTTATCCTCTGTCTTCTTTTTCTGCGCTTTGTGCTATGCTGTGGTGGGACCTTTCTTCTCTTGTGTAAGGTGTTATTCTGTTGTTGATTCAGCTGAGGGTAAAAGGGGATGATAACCCAGCAGATCAGGAGCTGCCCATAGACAGCTGGCTTATTACCCAAGGAATGGTGAGGACTCTACCCACAGTGTGTCCTCCTACCCCTCCCTCATGTCCAACTTCATCTTATTTCATCTTAGTCTGTCATCCTCATAACTGCTGCTTAATTTGTGTCCTCATTTCACTCCTCAAACGATCCCTTTGAGACAAAAGTTTTTTTCCCTCCTTTGAACTTCCACCTGGATGCTTAGTACAGATGCTGCACCTTAGTTTTGGGCAATATGATAAAAGCCATGCATACTTTTTTCACCATTGAGAAGCAGAGAAATGAATACTTGTTGACAGTATTGATAGGTTATTGGCCTCTGATAAGTCTATCAGATTGGATTGAAAAAAAACAAGTAAAGTTTTTCAGTGTTATGGTAAAACACCAATTTTATTTGATTATTAATTCATGTTGCCCACCTTTTCTTTTGCTCATACAGAATGAGTAAATAATACGATACTGTGTAGCATACTAATAATCATCTTAATGACACTAATTTCTGGATCTTATAATAAGCCTAATGGCTCACAAAGAACTTTAATTGCCTTCATAGTCTCTTAACAATCCTGCATTTAAACAACAAAGGAGACACTCCTACTACGCAGCAAAACCAAATCCCATGTGGAGAACAGTGCTCAAGTGCCACCAGTAGTTTTACAGTAAGTTTCACTATGATATAAGACATTAAAATAACTTATAAAGTGAAAACCTACTCGCATTCTGCACATCTCCCAGCAGCTTGTAATTCAGACCTGTCACTCAGGGAAAATATCTGGAGCTTTAGGCAATGTAAAATATAACAAAGGAGGCTTGGGATTTTTTTTTTATGTAACCTATCCCACGATTTTGGAAATGGGCTTGAACAAAATGATGATTAAGGTGATAATGGTTCGCTGCGTTGTAGTGAGTTTGTCAGCCGTCCCCACATAGTTTGTGGATATGAATAAATAAGTAATTAATGTAGTTATATACTGGACTAACCAGAAATAAATAAGCTAACAGACAATGTGCTTGATAGATAGTAGTTTAAACTGAACAGACTATGCCTGAGTACTGTATAAATATATTTTCCAAGTTAATATCTTTGAGTCATGATGAGTAACTATTTTCTTCTGCTATTGTATGCTATATTTTTCTCCTTTTTATAAAACAGCATGATTTTTTTTCACCTCTCTTCCTGTGAATGGCTTTATCTGCCCCACTGCTTTGGCCTACTCCTTCAGAGCTTAAACTGATCTGAAATGGAAACCCCAGCAGTGTTTTTGCAGGATAAAAGCAGGACCCCAGGAAAAGGCATTGTTCTCCTAAATGAACTGATATCAGGTCAAAATCAAATGTTGACTTTTAATTTCATCACATCACAGGAGATTTATACTGATTTTGCTCTTGCAAATAGACAGCATAAAATAAACTTTCTCCCTTCCACTCTTTAGGAAAGCTTTTTGATAAACTGTTAAAGTTTCTTTGTGCCAGTGAAACATAGTACAGCACGTTTCTTATTGCCCCTGACCGTTTGGTCACATGTGCATGAACAAAAGCACGCCATTCAGTCTGACATGGCTTCCATCACCACAGCCTCCGCACGCCATGCAGCCATGCAGCCATGCAGCCATGCAGCCATGCTCATGCTTTGTGCGCCCTGTGTTGTGTGGCGCGCGTGTGCGTGTCCAGGTTTGCGTATGCCTTGGGATTGCCCTGCTTCTCAACAGTCCCTGTGCTCTCAGGTTTTCCCATCCAATCAATCTATTAATGGTTCAAGCGATTTGCTAATTAACTAATGATGTGGAATAATTATCGTTGCAGTGTGACTTCATTCTGCAGCTGGTAGGCCATGTAAGTAATAGGACAGATATATGAACTGGGATCTCCTGTTCCCTCACAGCTGACGGCTGAGTTGCAGATCGCCCAGTCGAGTTTTTGTTGTTTGAGCAAATTATTTAATTTTTTTTGTTTTGATTTATCGTCTTTGTCTCTGAGCCTTTGGTGATTTCTCCTCCTTGACATTTTTTTTTGTGTGTATGTGTGTGTGTCTGTTGCATCTTTTTTTCCATGGTTGCCGGTGGTTGTCTTTTTGTTGTTTGGCTTTTGTGCAACCCCTGGGTTTGTCCATGGCTTTGCTCCATAGATCCCTGTATCGCAGTCCTCTGTCATGGATGACATAGAGGAGTGGCTCTGTACAGATGTGGTGAGACTTCTTTATACCTTGATTTATATCTTTTTATTCTTTCCTTCTCTCTTTTAACTATCTTCCTTTTTTTTATTTTTTCCATTTTATTTGGTAACACATCGCTTCCGTTTCACATAACTGCACCCATTTGATTTTAGTTTTCATCTTCACATCCTTTTCTTCACTGTAACCGTACTTAATCCACCGATCTACTGACCCAACTGGTTGTTGGAGGCCTGACTTACAAATGCTTACTCAGTGCTGATAGTAAATGACTGAAAGGAGCTGCAGTGACGGTTTTTAACTTACTGTATGCATGTGAAAGTTATGGAGGTGGTCAAGCAGGCTACTTGATGTGAAAACTGTGGGAGGATGCATGACTATTGGATCTTTTGTGAGCCACGTTGTGTGGTTTTGTTTCATTGTGAACACTGATGTGTTAACTACCTGCTACTCTGTTAGTTAATTGTATGTTTTGAAAACATTATTTTATGTGATCATCTTTAAGTTGGATAATCTTTCTGTTTTTTCGTAGAAAGGGGACGGCGCTGAAGAAGGGGTGACCAGTGAAGGTACGGACCCCAGTCGTAGGTAAATATGCATATTTACTTCTTGGCATATTTCTAACAAATCTATGGGTTGCTCATAGAGTTTGATAAGTTCCTGGAAGAGCGTGCCAAGGTGGGAGACCCTCTGCCATCTCCCCCTGCAACTAACCCTGCTCACCCTGCTCGTGCTCCCAGTGGCTCCCATAAGAAGGCAGAACGAACAGAGGATGCCCTCTTTGCCTTGTAGACAGTTATGGAAGAACTTTTGTCATCTATCTGGGCATCTGAAGGTCTTCACCCAGAGCAATCCCCCTCCAGAGCAGTCCTCCAAGTCTCATTTCATCGCTGACTGGAAGTGGTTTAGCAAGTGACCTCCACCTCAAGGTTACCGTTCACTGTACACTCTACTGTGTTACGTTTTACTATAAATGGATGTATTAATCTGTTAATGTGGGATGTACTACTCGCAGCCTTGCAGCTCATTATAACAGTCCACTAAATGAAGACATCTTACTTTGTCTCATCCGGTTTAAGAATGTGGCATAGTACTGCAAAATGAATGGGGAAATTTCACTGCAGGTCTTTGCATTTGGTTAGTATGGAAGCACATGGAATTAAACTATTATTTTTACTACATTCCACTAATGCTTATTTATGTTTACTTGTTTTTGGTTTGAACTGTACCATGTACTAGAGCTATGGTTATGATTGTTCCTTTTTGTCTTTAGAAACACTCCATTTAAGAGTTCTAGTTTGACTCTTAATCCTGAGTTGTGTGGAACATAAACACTTATAATAAAAAGGTTGCAGAAAGCGCTGTAAAAGGAGTTAGCAAGCTAATTTTACTAACCAGGAATATTATGGGAAACTATATGTAACATAGGTAAGCTATGTGTTGCTAGCAATCCTCTGACCAAAGGAAATTTTAAAGAATCTATGAACTATTTCCAGTCTATTCAGCTTTCTGAAAAACCTACAATTTAACAGGTTAAAAAACTCTGCCACTCCAAAGAATATTAAGGCTTTAATGACCAGTTTGCATTAAATTAACTTGTCAAAAAATAATGACATTTGTGTGCTGCAAATGTTACTTGATAATCTACATTTTCATTCCCTTATATTAACGTCTGCACTTTTGAAGGAAAACAAAATCTGTATTTTGTCCTTTTAAGTTTAAAAGACTGTTACTATTTTTCTAATGATCTTAAGAAAGACTTCACTTTGCACATCATTTTTCTAAATGAGTGACTGCATTGGTTGTTTGCAGTAGCGTGTGGTGAGACTGTCTAGCTAATGATTGCAAAACACAGTCGATATTTTGAAAACCCTGAAAAGGAAAGACCAAAAGATGTAATCAGTACAAATGGTACTTAAAAAATTAACTTAAAGATGATATGGCTTAAATTTATATGCTGTTTTAATAGATGTATTTATGTCTGTAGAGCCTAACGTACTTAATGCTATATAATCCAAATACCTCAAAGTATAGAAATTGCAGCTTTTGGATTCCGTTAATAACATTTTTACTTGTTATCTAACAAGTGACTGTAACCAGTTTTCTTTTACTGTACATTAGACGTAGAAGAATCCAACATTCATTCCAGCTCCTATAAGTCAAATTTAATGTTATTGTGCACTTCTTTGACTTCTTTTTCGTCTCTGTCCATTTAATACCTTAAACCTCGTTAATCAGAGGGAGTCAGTTTTAACCTCCACTTTTGAAGCTGTTAAAACCTAATCAAATATTAAATCGGTTGAACGAACAGTTTTCAGGATGGATCTCCTGTCAGAGGGAAGTATTTGTTATTCTTAATTACATTGATGCAAAGGCTTTACAGCTTATTTATGTTCCCAGAATTATTATCAGTACATATTTAGCAGTATTTCAGTCAAGAAAATGTTTTGCCATCAAGCTTTATTTTTTTGTAATGCTGCATTGTTACATATGGTTATGTAATTTTAGTATGGTTGCCAGGTAACTGCTATATTAATTACAGTATTTTTTGAAAAACCCTTACCATGCAGGTTAAAGAATGACTAAAATTGTAACCAGAGATAATTTCAAATGGAATTATTGGAAAACCTCTGTGTTTGTTACAAATCTTTGGATCTATGAAACTATTTTTTTCCTCTCTTTTTTTTGTTACTTGCTCTCATGAAGTCTGCAAAATGTATTTCTTGAAGCCCTGGCCGTCTCTAAGAAGTTACAGAATGTCTTAATACTGATGATATGAATAGTTTGGACTTGACAGAAAATTATTTTCTGTTCTTGGGCGTTCCATGTTTGGTTGTACCATCGGATGCCAATACTTTTTATGCACGTGTTACTGCCCAATTAAACACTAGCAATGTGTGACCTCTACCTCACAACTCTGTGGAGTTATTTTACAGTCAAGCGTTGTGTTACATGCTGATGCAACTCAGGCTCAATCTTGCTTGGTGTTTGTTGTTCATTGTAGCAAGGCTTTTAGTGAATCCATTGGCATGGTTATATATGGATACTTATTCCACTTTAACAGATGAGCTTCCCTAAGTTGTAAACAAATGTTCACCAGAGTTTTTAGGTGATAAACTATTTATTTGGTTCCTGTATGTGTCTTTTAACATTCAATGGCTAGGTTTCTTAAATTTCTGTGAGGAAATTACAGTGATATGTACTTTATACCAGCACATCCCATTCCCAGCACATCCCATTCCAAACACAGCCTATACTGGGTTTTCAAGTTATTCTTGCCCTCTACTGACAACAACTTTGCAGTGCCACACTAGGTCACTGACCTATTTCCCTCTATAGGGGACATTTGGCAATTGTTTTTTTTTTACTATATTTTTATTTATAGATTATGTTTACTTGTGGGATAAGAGTTTGCATTGCCTTTTGTTTAGGTTTACATCTTTAGTGGTTATATTAGGACAATTATCATTATAAATTTCATTAAAAGTAAAACACAGAATCAGGACAACATTGTTTTTTTTTTAAAATATGGCGAATATTTTGCCTTATCTTTTAATCTTTTTCAATCACAGCAGGATCTTTACTTTATTACACTGAAGCTGCCTCCACTTTTACAAGACAGAAACGCATGATGTAATCTCTAGGCCCAGAGCTGTGACGTCAGATCACCCCACTCGGTTTCTGCGTTTCCTATTGGATGATTTTCCTGGTTCTACAGGAGGAGCCGCTGCTTCCAGTCATACAAACTTGATTGCCAGTAGCGCACGCCCCCGTGGATCTGATAGGTTGTTTGGGGGCAAGCCCACAACAAACGCATCCATGCTGTCTACCTCAAATTCATTGACTAGATTAAATACACTTTTATACGAAAGAGTGTTGATTTTAATAATGCTGTCTGGGGTCTGATTAAGTAACTATGTTATAAATATTGATTAATTATTAGTAAATCTTTGTTTTATGATCTTTTAATTCAGTTTCAAATGGATCCATTGAAGTATTTTGGAGCCACTTCCCAGTTTGTAGGATAAGTGAATCTTTAATCTCATATGGTGTATTTTGATATGATATTTTGGAAATGTTTTCCTTGAGCTGTCACATTTTTACAGAACAATCAAAACAATCCTGGGAAATTAGAACGTGGGAATCCAGTTCAGTCTTAGTGATTGGCTGGTGCATCTGTCAATCATCAAGGGTTGGCCGGGTCCTCCAAATGCCGCCGTAAGCACGTTTGTGCTGAAAGAGCTTCAGTGTTTGGCTTGGCTTGACAAGTTACCCAGGATGATAATGGGGTTTGGAGTGAGTAATTAGTTTACACATCGGTTAAAAAAAAAAGAAAAAAAGTTGGGGCTCATCTTGCATACTTTCCAGGTAGACTTGGAAACGGACTCGTTGTCAAATGTAGGGACGTGAGAAGTTACCAATTTAATTTCGTTTGTGTCTGATCCGAAAACAACTTAAGTCTACTAAAGGAAATCAGAGAGAAGTGAAGATGAACCGACTATCTTTCGACGATCCATCGTTGGATAATCTGGATCCAACATTGTCGCTCAATGACCCTAGCGATATTGACACGGCTCTCTTGAGCGATATTGATGGTAAGAAGATACATTTCTGTTCGCTAAGCCAGTCATGTTTAGAAAGCTACAACAGTTGCTACTCTCCCCTACATAGCGTGTGTTTCTCTTAGCATTTTTCTGTATTCTACATCCCATAACATGCAAACTGCATAGTTACCAATTTACAGGTTTTATAGGGCAGTTTATAGCTATATCAACTACCATGATCAAACAGGCTAACGTTAGCAATTAGCTAGTGAGTTTTAGAATTTCCTAGTGCTTTTGCGGGCTTGTATTGTTTATCGCTTTATCTTATGCTTTTAATATCACTAGAAATGTCCCATAAATTTGCATGAGTTGGAATTATAATCATAACAATTTCACAAAAGTATATGTGAGGCTAACGTACTGCTAAATGGTCGCGAGCGCGCCCCGCCCCCAACACGCTACACAGAATGGGGTTACTGTCGTTCATTCCTCTTTGGTGGGTTCACCCATGTATCTCTATGGGTTCACCTGCCTCACTTGGCCCGAGTGATAAATATTGTCTTTCACTCCCTCCCAAGTTAATAAAGCGTATAGTGTATTCTTACAGACACAAATTTATTTATGACTTTAATATTTTTGGTACAGTTTTTGTGAAGACTAGCTGTTTTTTGTTCTTTCTAAATATATGTTTATCTTCTGGAAAATGTCGCACAGCACTGTAGTTGTTTTTGTTATGATCCTGACTACTGTATTAGCAGAAAGAAAGGAAAGAGAGCGCCAATTTAAGACATTTATCAGTGGTATATTTCCTAAAGTTTTCCTACGGTGGCCAATATTTGTTTTATGATAATGTCCAACGTTAATGTGCTACGTTGAACTGTGCAAACAGTGTTTGGCAATACACATCCCGCGACCGTACTCTCAAAATTTGACCGACTGTAACCTTCAGTGACGCTGCTCGATGGTAACCTCATGTAAAGCTAGACAGCTCTCGCTCTCTTTCCTGTCTTGGGCTGATCAGCATAGCAAGTCTCAGAGACGCGCTCTGATTGGTCAAGAACGATCACCTCATCCACAATACTCGTTCACAAATTCAGGCTGTTGCGTTACACTGCAGACACACAGTCAGTTACTGATGTAAGAAATGTATCTGTTAAGGTAGATTACGCAAGTTAAAAATCATCGGTTGGAAGAATAAAACTATGCACATTATTTTATAAATGTTTATTCCAGTTTTCCACCTTCCATCTTTGGCACACAGCAGCAGGACTTGGCTGATCACACATTTGTGCTTTGTGTATATTTTTTGCAAGTTTTAAATGCAAGATGGTGTGTTTGAACTGGGTACATTAGTATGGCTTATTTAGTAAATAAGATAAATTAAATCCCAATTCAAATTTGAACTCTGGTTCTAATCACCATTTTTTAAGTATAAAGAAATTTCAATCTATTTCTTAGACAGTTTTAAACAGTTTCCTAAGGGAAAAAAAGTCGTTTGTAGCTAGCAATGATTATTAGAATGCAGGAGAATACGTTTTTATATGAAGATGCCGATGGTTATCTATAAACTGTAATGCAACAATGATTCTTATTAAATAAGTCATTATTTATTATCTGTTCTCTGGATCAAGTCCTTTCAGATTTTTTGACCACTTAGTCACTATAATTTCTAATGGTTATTAATTCCCCCCCCCCCCCCCCCTCCACAGACATGCTTCAGCTCATCAACAACCAGGATATGCAGTTTGGGGGACTCTTTGATGTCCATTCGTTTTCAGGGGGCACAGTCACACAAGATATTCCTGGTTTATCTCCCACCATCACTTCAGCTACTCCTCCAACCACCACCACCACACCGACATCTTCATCTACTTCCTCCATCCTGAGCAGTAACCCCCACCTGGATGCTCTCCTGGGCCCTCCCATTACCCGTAGCTCCTCCACCCCAGACAAGGCCTTTAAGCCTCCCACCTTCCAGCAGTCTCCCCTGTCCCAGGTGCCCAACTCCACCCAGAGGCAGCAGCCACCCTCCCCACAAAAGGCTCAGAGCCTCGGACAGCCACAGCTGGAACAGCCCCAATCAATCCTCGGTCAATCTGCCCCGGCCCTGGCAGCTTCTCCTAATGGTTCACCGGGACCAAGTCCAGCATTCAGCTCCGCAACGCAGGTGCTCTTCACCTCGCACGCACCCCAGACTTCACCTCAACCCCAGCCACAGCCGCAGGCCCGAGGCAGCTTCAGCAACCAAAACAGCTTTACAGGTAAGTACGCCTTCAGAGTATTTCATTTGTGTATTGAAGGAAATTGCAATGGCTTAATAGTTGAAGGATCTAAAAATGTGTAATGGAAAATGATGAAAACTGAAACTGTGGTTTAGTGTTTCCAGTGCAACAGATATGCTTGCTTTGCACGGCTCATTGGATGGATCCAATATCAATGATGTAATTCGCTATGTTCAGAACTTAAAACGGCACAAAAATCCAGCAGATATAATTATTTGGCTGTGTCATAGTAAATTATCTCCATTATACACACATATCAGTGTGTGGGTTAATTTAGAATAAGCCCTCTATGGATGCATGGGTAGATATTTTAAGAAGGCCTATAATGTTCAGTTCTTTCTTTCTACAAGTTGCAGTTGGCATAATAGTTATCATGTCTGTTGGATAGTTTTAGATAAAAAGTGACAACAACAATCAATAGTTTAAACTGAACATTAACATCCATCGCTTGTTAATGGATTAAAAAATAGAGTTGGCGTTTTAAAGCAGCTTTGTGTTTCCTGTTTTCTGTAACAAATCCAACTGCAGCGCCCGGTGATGTGGCTCTGCTTGTATATTGCACATAACAAGCAAGGGCACCAGGTTATTCAGTCTCAGCTGATTGCATATCCCTGTCGTAATTTGATAAACTTTGCCCAGCACAAGAGTCTAGCCTGGTAGACTAGTCTGGAACAGCTTTTTCTGGAGTCAATGCTGATTGTATACAGTGGTGAAAAAGTTTTCAGACACCCTTGAAAATGTACACAATCACAAATATTTTCAACTTAAAGAATTTTAATGGCTTTTTTTCAGGTGTTGTTGCATATTTTTGCTATGGCTCTAAAAAGGAAACAGCACTTGAAGACCAAAAATTATTCCAAATAATATTTTGAACATGTTATTTGAACATGTATTTATTGTTTTACTGTTTTTTATTCTTTTGTATGCATTCTATTTTATCTTTTGCTTATATTGTAAAGTGATTTGGTACAGTGCTCTTGTGTTACATGTGCTAAGAGAAAATGGAATGGAACAGATTAGATTTTTTACCAAATGCATAGGGTGTCCGAAAACTTTTTTCCACCACTGTATGTCCTGTAGATGCAACAGTGTAAGTGCATTACATAGTTCGCCATGTTACGTTATTCATAGCGGAAAGTTACAAAGTGAATGAGGAAAAAAAAAAAACTTTTGATGACTCAGAATAGGCGTGGGAGAGGTAGTAAATTACTCATTTTGTTTTTATCTTGCATCCAATAATTTTTTATTGCTGCATGACAAAACTGACCGAGCCTGGTGCAGCCGGGTAGAAGCAACAATTAAACCATTTGGAGCTGATAAGGAATCTAAATGACACACTGAATGTTATATCAAGGATTTGTAAGGGCATGACAGGTCACCTAATTGCCTAGTTGCCACCTAGGTCTTTATAACAACATAGTCTTGGTGGAAATGCTGTCTTGGCTACTGGAAAAGGGTATTTTGCTTTCAAATTAGAAATGTGTGATAAGGCTGTTTTGATTAATAAATATACAGTGAATGCGATTTGGTTGTTTTACAGTTTCTATTTGCTTGACTTTTTATGTTAAATGTGAGTTGTAGCTTTGTTATCTTTATACTGGAATCCATTTGAATGTGTTTTGGTAGAGATAATAGAAAGTACTAATTTCATGCATTGTAGTATTTTTTTTTTTTTTGGAGAAGCTGTTTGTTGAATATAAACTGAAGAAATTTTTGTGCCGTCATTGTTTCCTAGCTGCCAGTCCCAGTAGTGTGAGCACACCTGCCACGAGCTTGTCATCTTCCCCCCCTAGTGTCCAGCCGGTGGCCATTCAGACACAGCTGCACGGATTGACCACTGCCTCTCCTCTGCTGGCCACGTCAACAAGCCCTCCAGCTCAAACCATCGCACCTCATGTACAGCAAGTACCTGTAAGTGTGTTTTTTTCCTTATAAAAAAAAAAAAAGTACCTGTAAGTGCAAAGTTGATCGTCCAGAGCGCGTGACTGGAATTAGTAATTAAATACGCTAACTATGCTTAGATTTTTGTAATAATTAGGTATCTTTCCTTGTGTGTGTTTGTGTGTGTCTTTCTCAGGTGCTGTTGCAGCCCCAGTTCATCAAGGCTGAGTCCCTGCTGCTCACTACTCTAAAGCCTGACCCCTGTATGGTCACAACCGTAGCTTCCCCCACGTCCCTGGCCACCACCACCACCCCGGGGCATAGCACTTCCCTGCAGGTAGACTCATGAAATCATGCCGTTTTATCGGTTCATAATTTACCAGCTTAGGTTACATGAGATGTTAATGTTGTTTACTTCATGAACCTATCCAGGCTTTTATGGGTGGGGGCACAATCCTGACTACAGTGCCTGTGATGGTTGATGCTGAAAAGCTGCCGATCAACCGCATCGCCATCTCCGGCAAGCCGCTGAGCCAGCCGCACAAAGGGGAGAAGCGCACGGCTCACAATGCGATTGAGAAACGCTATCGCTCCTCCATCAACGACAAAATTGTGGAACTTAAAGACCTGGTGGCTGGGACCGAAGCCAAGGTAGAAAAGCGTCTTTATTGTTGTCGTTACACCTGGTTAAAATGATGGGATGTTTTATGTAACCTGTTTTCTATTTTAGTTTCTATTTTAAAAGTAATACATATCTAAAACTTCATTAGAAGTCTTAAGTATTTAGTTTCACTAAGGCTTTTCTTTTTTTCTTTTGTTTTTAGCTGAACAAGTCTGCAGTGCTTAGGAAGGCAATCGATTACATCCGTTACCTGCAGCAGTCTAACCAGAAACTCAAACAGGAGAACATGGCTCTGAAAATGGCAGCCCAGAAAAACAGTACGCTCTTAAACCCTTCTCGTTTTGTAATCTGCTGCTTCCTTTTAGGAGAAAAAGCCTTCTGTGATGAGGTTTCCTATCCTGAACTTGAACAGTGCCGTGTGGACTTTTAACAAATGTTCAAGCTTTATTCTTGATTTTTGTGTCCATTGATAAACGTTCCAAGTATTCATCTTTATTCAGAATCTCTCAAGGATCTGGTTGCCATGGAGGTGGACGGTCAGGCAGACGTGAAGAGCGAGCTGCCCACCCCCCCAGCCTCTGACGTGGGCTCCCCGACCTCCTTCTCTCACTGTGGAAGTGACTCAGAGCCTGACAGTCCGATGGGGGAGGACACAAAGGTGTGCGGCTCACATTTTATCTGCTTCTTCACATTCATGATGTGTGGGCATGGATTCTGCTTTTTTTTTTTCCGGTGTTTTATGTTACATGAACATTCAGAAATATGCAGCTTCTTTAAGAGGCCCACAGGAGAAATGAGATGTACTGTTGATCTAGATTTTTGGTGACAAATAAAGAAATCCAAAGGAAATCTTTGCAGTGAGGACAGACGAGTTTTCATTTAGTAATCTAGAGACCATGACAACTTCCATATTATGCAAATGTTTTTATTTGTCAGTACTTGTAACAAATTGATCAGCACTAATTTACTCTCTCTGGACTCTCCGATGTTGCAGCCGAGCGTTGGCATAGTGGAGCAGCCTGCAGCAGGCGGCGGTGTCGGCGGCATGCTGGACCGTTCCCGCATGGCATTGTGCGCTTTCACCTTCCTCTTCCTCTCCCTCAATCCTCTGGCCTCTCTGCTCTGCTCGTCTGGTGGCGTCTCAGCAGGAAACCCTGCAGAAATCAGCGCCCACCATGCAGGCAGGAGCGTCCTGGGTGTGGATATCGCAGGTATGTGCTGGATTATAGCTGGAATGCTGATTCTACTCACAATGCACGGTTTTGTTTTGGATTGTTTTTTAGTTAAATTACTTTATTTGTGGTAATCTGTAGCTGACTCTTGGGGATGGATGGACTGGATGCTCCCAACCATGCTGGTTTGGCTGCTTAATGGGATTCTGGTATCTGGGGTTCTGATCCGACTGTTGGTGTACGGAGAACCTGTAACCAGACCTCATTCTGGATCATCGGTGTTGTTCTGGAGGCACCGCAAACAGGCTGACCTGGACCTTGCTAGGGTAGGTTTTTTTTTTTTTCTTTTTTCCTTTCCAATAGTATTTTAGGATCTTTATTGTGATCATGGCAACATACTCAGTTCTTGGGTCATAATTCGTCTCCTTTACAGGGGGATTTTGCTCAGGCCAGTCACAACCTGCGAACCTGTTTGAAGGCTCTTGGTCGTCCCTTGCCCACCTCCCAGTTGGACCTTGCCTGTGCAGCTCTCTGGTCTCTACTAAGAAACTGCCTCCAGCGCCTCTGGGTGGGCCGCTGGCTGGCTGGTAGGGCCGGAGGCCTGCGAGCTGATCGCCCCCTGCAGGAGGATGCACGCAAAAGCAGCCGTGATGCCGCCCTGGTTTACCACCGCCTGCACCAGCTTCACATGACAGGTTGGTTATAAGAAAAACACATTGCTGTGGATTAAATTTGTTTGGCAAAGTGAACTTTACAGGATGGCTTACAGCTTTCCTGTTATTCCCCTTTTTATAAGTGTATTTTGTTTATAAACTGACTTGTATTTTATGTGGAATGCCGGACTTAGTAAAGAACAGTTAGTTATTGTGTTGTGCTCTGATCATGCTTCCAGGCAAGCTGAATGGCAGCCACCTGTCAGCGGTGCACATGGCTTTAAGTGCGGTGAACCTGGCTGAATGTGCTGGCTCATGTCTGCCCGTCGCCAGTTTGGCAGAGGTTTACGTCTCTGCAGCTCTACGAGTCAAAGCCAGCCTGCCAAGGATCCTGCATTTCACCTCTGTGAGTTCCACTACATGTGTGTGCAGGTTGTGTTGTGTTTTTGCTTAGATGCTGCTACAAGAAAGTACTGACATGTTGCTTATGGCTGGATGGAGCTCATGTGATGCATATGCAAGCGCGAGATAGTTAAAGCTGACATCTTATCTTGTCTACTGTGGCTTGTAATCACAAATATTGTTCTTGATAAATCCAAAACCTCCTCTTTGTCCCCGACAGCGTTGCTTTCTGAGCAGCGCCCGCCAGGCATGCCTGTCGTCCAGTGGCAGCGTGCCTCCAGCCATGCAGTGGCTTTGCCATCCACTCGGCCACCGGTTCTTCGTGGACGGGGACTGGGCCATTCGCAGCACCCCTAAGGAAAGCATCTACAGCCAGGCTGGCAATACAGGTCAGTGATTGCATCAGTTTACTTACTGTGAAACTGTTTAATATGCCTAATCTGTTCTGTTTGCTGCCTGAAACCAAACATATTCATTTGTATTAGTCTGATAAATGATTTGCTGTTCTTGCAGTGGATCCTCTGGCCCAGGTGACTCAGGCGTTTAGAGAACACCTCCTTGAAAAGGCTCTTTACTGTGTTGCCCAGCCTCATGGAGAAAAGAGTCCCAGCCAGGGTGAAGGGTAAGAAAAGCAGAATATTCTATTCTACCTCCTCCAACTTTTATGTTTCTTTGTGTTCATACAGAAATGTAAATGGACAGATAAAAGGCTGCTCATTATGAATGTGGATGTTGAAGCCTGTTGACCCGTATCTCTCTTTCTGTCACCAGGGAATATGCTGATGCTTTGGAGTACCTCCAGCTGTTGATAAGTGCATCAGATGCAGCCGGTGCCACCTCCCAGTCTTTTGCAATCGGTTCCAACATGGCCACTGTGACCGGTAGGTCACTATGTTCTGCTTTCTGTCTGGTTGAATTTTGAGCTTCTAGCCTCTGGTGCATAGACTAAAAGCCGTGGTTTGGACCCCATATTGGGAGAGTTACATTTGCATCTCTCGCATTTTCCCCACGTTTGTTCCGTTTTATTAAATTGCCTCAATGGACCTGCTTATTTAAAAAAATATTTTACCAAACTAAAACGAAGCAGCTGGATTTCCACTTGACTTTCAACCTCCCATCGCTTTCCTTTGTTTTCACTGATCACTGATCTGAGTAAAAGGGGGCTGGGTGGGAGGGAGGCGTCTGCTAGATTGCTTCATTTATCTTCACCACTGTCAAATTGGTGATCACCTTGAGAGTAGGGAGGGAAGTGAGCCTGCGTGAGGATATTAATAGGAGACTTTTCTTAGCAGGGCCTCACGTTGCTCATGCCATGTTAAAAGTCTCTATGTGTGTGTGAGTGTGCCGTCATGGATGCGAAGTTTGAAAGATGCCATTGGGGGGGACTAGTATTTGCGTATTTGTTTGTATGGCGTCCAATCCGTCACTGTTTTTCTCTAATGTTCAGGCTGCGACCCCCACTCCAAGTGGTGGTCCTCGGTTGCCGTAGTCATCATCAACTGGCTCCAAGGAGATGACGCAGCAGCGGAGAGACTCTATCCCACCGTTGAACACCTGCCCCGCAGTCTGCAGAATGCAGAGTAAGTTAGAAATATTCACCTTCCGGAGTGCGTTGCATAACTTCGACCTTCTACTCCCAAGCTGAGCACACATGCTCACACCACCGCTTTCACCCGTGTCCTTTGTCTGAAATGTTTTCTTTTTGTGCCCCTCTTATTCTGGCAGGAGTCTTCTGCCGAAGGCATGTCTGAACACGTTCAGGGCAGTTAGGGCTCTCCTGTCCAAGCCGGAAAACTGCCAGATGAGTCTCAGCTACATGGACAAGGCTAGCGCTCTGCTCCGAGACAGCCTCAACCTGGGGCCGCACTGCCACAGCTCCACTTTAGACAAGGTACGCATGCAGGAAGCCACAAGGTCGCTCACATCTGCTCACAGAAGTCAGAGGGAATTTTGTTATGTCTATGAGGGAAATTTCAAGCAGGTGACAATATTTGCAAAAAGAGAAACTATACACACATTCACACAGATGCCTACACACATGAAGAAGTTTCTAAACTGAGGAATTGACTCACACGTAATCGTTAGACTCCACTCACTCTCCTCTGTGACATAAAGTCACACACATTACCAGACGCTGTGATGCTGCAGCGTCCTGCCCTGTGGCATTCAGCAGATGGTAATGGGGGAAGAAAGGTAGCTCACAGTGCTCGTGTGTGTGTGTGTGTGTGCGTCTACGGCCAGGGCTGCAGTGCATTGTAGTTGCATTGCATGTGTCTCATTGGAGTGCAATGTGCCTGCAGTGCAACACAGAACTGGGCCAGCAGCAGCAGCAGAACGTGCACACGAAGAGATGTAGTTTGTGTCAGGATGTGTTTTCTGTTAGAGCTACCCGAAGTTTCTGTTGTTTCTGGAATAAAGCTGCTGTCATTCAAAGTTTTTTTACTGTTTGAATTGATACGTTGTTCTATGACGAAAGGATTTTAAAGAACGTAAAGTGGTAAGAAATCATTTATGGTCCTTGATACTGTAATTCTAACGTTTTTGTTGTTCTTCTTCTTATTTTTAGTGTTTTCCTTTTTTATTTTAAGTACATGCAGTTTTGGGTCTAATTCAGGGGGAGACAAATTTGGTCCTAGAGAGCCGCAGTCCTGAAAGTTGTAGATATTTTTCAAAAGCGCTGGAAATACCTGAAACCTGCAGGACTGCGCCTCTCCAGGACCGAACTTTCCTACCTGTGGTCTAACTCGTGCTACCTTTCACTTCACACTCTCTTTATACCAGCGAAATCAAATGTGGTTGGTTTTTCTTCTAGGTGGTGGAGTTGCTGCTGTGTGACCTCTTATTGATCATGAGGACCAATGTTTGGCGTGTGCAGCAGCAAGGGACGGTTCCCGCAGGACCCGGGTCGGTGGGCAGTAGTGGCCCCGTGGGGCCTCACCAGGCGTCTCCACCAGAGCTCCAAGGCTTTCAGCAAGATCTCAGCTCTCTGCGCAAACTGGCACAAAGCTTCAGACCTGCAATGCGAAGAGTATGTAAAACGCTGCTGGCCACTACTTTTGCATTCACAAACAAGCATACTTCCTGTTCGTGTTAGTCGGGAGGTGTCCCAGCACACACACACATTCACACACACACACATTCACACACACACATACCTGAGGCAGGCGTTTAGCTGCCTCGTTCGCAAGGCTTCAAAGTCTCTCTGAGGTAGAGCTGAACGTTGTGACTCATCATCGCTCACTCTCTTCCCTCCTCCTCCTCGCCCTCCTTCCTCCCCCCGCTCTTTCCCCTCCATCCTTTTGCAGTTGTTCCTTCATGAAGCAACAGCCAGGCTGATGGCGGGAGCCAGTCCCACCCGAACTCATCAGCTTCTAGATCGTTCACTAAGGCGCCGAGCTACACCCGGAGCAAAGACAGGTGTGTGTGTGTGTGTGTGTGTGTGTGTGTGTGTGTGGACGCGTTGCTGTTTCATTTTACAGCTCATCCAGTTTGCACAAGCGTTTCAGAAAATGTATAATTTCTTGCTGAATTTGTTTTTTAGCGAGATCATTGTATTATTGCAGTTAAACGAGACGATTGGATGCTTCTGCCTCTTATGCAAAACGTTATCTAAATATATTTTTGAAGCAAGATTTGAAGCTTGAAAATCCTAAATATGATAATATTATATTAAACAGTGTATTGAGAGTCACTGAATTATTGTAAGTTGTTTTGATCTCACATCATCAGATCACATCACTTTCCGTCCATCTGTCTCGGCTGCTGTTACCACGGTAACAATCCGTTTTGTTTTCTTTGCGCAGAGGAGTGCGAGACGCGGCCAGGCCAGCGGGAGCAGGCAGAGGCCGTGATGCTGGCGTGCCGCTACCTTCCCCCCTCCTTCCTGTCGGCTCCGGGCCAGAGGGTGGGCATGCTGGCCGATGCCGCCCGCACCCTGGAGAAGCTCGGAGACAAGAGGACCCTTCACGACTGCCAGCAGATGATCATAAAGCTGGGGAGCGGTACCACCGTCACCAACAGCTAGAGCAAATGGAAAAAGGGGGGAGGGGCTGAGAGACTTGCACGTACACTGTATATAGAAAACGTCTCTGACAAACAAAGTGCACACAAAGAGGAAAAAAACCTACTTCCACCGACAAAACCATACAATCTCATTTGGGCGAGCAGCTATTGGACAGATTTACTTAACTAAACTGAGATTCACATCACAACTGGATTTTTCTTTTTAAGGGTTCCCACCCCCACCCTCTTTATCCTGACCCCAAATCAGAGTGCACTTATAGAGTTTGCACTTTTTCTTTTTACTGCGGATTGTCTCCAGAAAATAGGAAGAATCTTTCTCTCGCCGAGCCAGAACCTCCTTGTGAAAACGACTGCAGTGTCACGGTCTGACCACAGAGAGGAGCCACCACATCTCTGAGATGGATGGTGAAATGTGACACGTGTGTGTGTGTTAAAAGTATAAACAAGTTATTTGCCCTGCGCTCGCTCATTGTGGTCCCTCCCCCGGCCAATCTGTTTGGCAGAGCTGCACCTTCTCCAGGCAGGAGGGCTCGGTGGGTGGGAGCGGCGGGCTGCACTGGTTGGCTGCAAGGTGAGGTGTCGCTTTGTCCGCGGGAGAAAAAACGGCCCAAACTATTCTGCTGGAACGGTGGGAAGCCACTCCACGTGTTGTTAAAATACTTAGGAGGTTGATTTGAATCAAGCTTCCTTCCCCGGTGGTGATCTGTATGTAAAAGGTGATCAACGGCCCAAGCCCCATGTCTCGATCTGCACTAGGCCTCCGAGGCTGATTTCAATGAGATAAAGAAAAAAATATGGCTTTATGAAGTTGTTTTCATACAGGTCGTATATATTTGTTTTGCTGTGTATATATTTTAAAATGTATTTATAATATGTGAGATCTTTGATTAAGCGGTATTTTGCATCAGCAGAGTGAGAGAGTATTTTCTTCCATTAATTTGATTCTCTGCAGTAGACTAGGCCCTGTTGTATCAAAATGGTGACTGTATCATGATATCAAGATCGTAGTCTGACTCGGTTAACCTTCTGAACTGTTGGACATGTTCACCTCTTTTACATAAGTTGCCCAAAATAAATCTTCTGGGGTTTTTTTTCTTTGCAAATTCAACACAAAAGCAGTACTTCACCCTTCACCTATTTAGAAAACCCATCCTTTTTTTTTCCTTTTAAGAATTTCAAGACAGATTTTGGCATGTTTTTCACTCTGGACCAGTATGGTATTTTTTTAAATAGGGTAACTAATGTGAAATCATGGGATTGAGGTGATTGTGAAAATGGCTATGTCTAAAAATATTGGTCATGTGTCCTGTAACCTTCATCCTTTCATCTCTCCCATGTTGTTTAGTTTCATTCTTTTTATGTAAATATTAAATCATTTTGTAAAGAATACAGCAACGTTTACTGTGATGCTTTCGTCTTAATACAAGATGGATAACAGCAGATTTAAAAGCTCCACTAACCTCAATAGTATGCAAGTAAGGCATTTAAAAAGGGGCAGAAACTTAAACCAGCCGGAACGCAGAGATGACCGGCAAAACTGGTATTTTGTTCGGCACAGTGTTTTTTTCCTATTAAAGACTGAATTCCTCAGAAAACCTGCATATTTGTAAGTTTCCCAGTTGTGTTTTTGAATCCTTATCCCAAATGTTTTAATGTCAGTGTGTGTTCAGCAAAGACAAAAAGAGCAGGCATTGGTCATAGCAGCATTGAAAGGTGCTGGTATATTTAACATTGGCGTTACAAAAAACAGTTCAAACAAAGTGATGCTGTGTTATCAAGTCCGAACAAATAGACATGAAAATCAATAAAACGGCATGCTCCCACTTAAGACAAGTGACATTCCCAAAAAGGTTCTTATTTTTTTCCCCTCAATGTATTCTTTTAATAACATTTTATAAGCAATAACATATTCCATTTTATAGAAAATAAACATCTCTAGGAAATACTATACACAATTATATTAGTACATCACATCTTACATTTAAACAGCATCAAATACTTATGTACACCGTTTAAATAATGACCTTCATAAAAGAGGATGTTTGGTATGGTGTTTTTGCACTTTTTTCTTTCTGCTTTAATACTTAAATAATGTCTCTGTTTGATATGACCAAAATTTTAAACTGAAGAACGTGTTATATAGCATAGCAGAGTGAAAAGAGGCTACATTTTAGATACACAAACAGACGGGTGTGTTATGAAATCTGGTTTGAATGCATGTCTTTCTACATGGATGTGGAATAATCATATGTTATTGACATGTTTAACAGTTAATACTGAACTGTACATAGCTATGAAGTGAGATAACCTGCCTCCTGTTGGATCCTTGGGAGTCCACATCTGCATCTTGTCAAGATGTGACGGCGGTGTGTACTGTACATGTTGAATGTGCACATGGTTGAATTTATCTCTTAAAAAGAATTTATATTTTTTGTTTCATTTTCCATATATGTAAATATATATATATATATACATATATATATATATATATATATTTCATTTCTGAATAACACAAAGGTTGACATACCAAGTGTGATGCAATGATGATTAGCAATAATGCACATCAAAATACATCTCCAAAGATAAGAGCATTATATTAAATTACTGCGTCCATTTTTTTCTTACTTTTTTTTTGTCCTCAGCTCTGGTATATCAGACTATTTAGAACCTGTAAAGCACATCATGATGTACGGTTTCTTTATTCAATTAATTTTGTCTCTTGTTTTTAAACACAAACTCGCACATTGAGATGGTACATCCAGTGGTTGGCAGCATTTTTTTTCTTTTTTTTTCTTTTGACAGATGACGTCAAATCGGAGATGTTCTGTTTCACTCTCAGACACATATGCACAGTTACATGGTGATAACGTGGTTGTGGAATGACAATGCGATGGCTGTCTCACACACATACACACAAACGCACACACATATGCACGTATTGGCCCACAGATAAGGTGGCCGAAGGGACGCTCCTGCCCAATCAGTGTCCGCCAGCTGTCTGTGGATGATAGCGACCTATCCCAAGGCAGAACATGCAAGTTCCTTGCTTTGCATTTCAATCGCTCCCAATGTGCACTGGACTCCGGACAAACTCAAGTCCTGTTAAGCAGCATCATCTCTGGCTGCCCTCGTTGTGAGGAAAACAAATTTGTGGTTCGGGTTTAGGGAGCAGCTGTGCCCTGCTGAGCAATTCTCCAGAGTTTGTATTGTTCCCAGCGTCACCTCAGCGCAGCCTCCCGGTCCATCAGCAGTCATCGCTGAGTTTTTAGTGGCTGTTAGGACAGCATTTCGCCTTGCAGGATAGGTGGCAGAATGGCGGTGTTGGTGGTGGAAGCGGAACACTGGAATATCTTACAGGTCCTGCAGAAGAGGGAAAAGAAATGGGTTTAAGTCACCAACATACAGTGGAATACTGTTGCTAAAAGGAATGCGCCCTTTTGGCGTCCTCCTCATGGCACAGCAGAACATTTCCTAACTTCCTAATGTATCAGCTTTTTGTAATTGTCTGCACTCGTACAGCACCTCATAGAAATGTGTGGGTAGGCGTAATGCAGGTAAGGGACCCTCTGGTGCAGACCGAGTGCTCTGACTACGGGTGTGAGAGACTATTTGTGCTGATCTGCAGAGTAAAAACAATAAAGCATTCTGGCTGCAGAAGCGGGAAGATGCAGCTGACCTTTTTCTCTGTGAAGAAAAGGACCAGAATGCAGTCTGACTGCGCTGGTCAACTAATTGTAGAGCATTTTACTTTCTGCTTCTACGTTTGTGCAGCCCCTCCAGAATCTCTTGTTCACTCTCACAGTTCTTCTCTCTGAACTGCCAGCTGCCCATCCTTATGCCCTGGATTCAACCCAGCTGCTTTGCTTTGCTCTTTGTCCTTTATTCTTCCTTTTTTCTTTCGGTCTTTCTACTTTCTCTCTTTTTCTCTTTGAAGAGAGTGGCCTCTCTCTCTCTGTTTACCTCCCTGGAGTGACTTTTTTCTTTCACAGCTTCAGTCTTCACAGTTTTCTCTCCACCTCACCATCACAGGGTGTCTTCCCCTTTTGCTGCTCATCTCTCTTGTTGCCCTTCTTTTCTCTCTCCACTTCTGTTTCTCTCAGTCTGCCAGTCTCTGATGTAACTGCCCCCATTCGGCTTTTGTTTTAACTCAGCACAGAAAAAAATAACTTCTTTCTCTTGCACTCGGTTACATGTTCCCTCTCTGCTGGTGTCCTTGTCTTGTGTTTTCTACTCAGGTGAACCTGGTCAGCCATTATTAGAGATGATCAGTCAAGAAGGGACAGGAATTTTTTGTTCATTTATTTTGTAGTTATGATTGAATACATTTATTTCTATAGGAAACCTTTAGGGTAGAAAAAGTGAGAAATATTGTAAACATAATAGGAAAATTGCCAACACACTCAAGTTCAGTAAAATACTTTTTCATTAGAGTAAAAGAGTCTCTCTACCAGAAACGGGTTAGTGATGTGCAGGAATATTTGAATATTTAACATCTGACTCCAAATGTGATCTTTTCTGGGCTTCTTTTTTCCCTTGTCTGGAGCAGACATACAGTCAAAAAATGTTATGTCTGATATTACGTGTGTCTAAAGAATCAGTAGATTTCTTTTTGACCAAGCAAGCATGCTAAAAACAGCAATATCATGTGCAATGAGCCGTGTCATTATACCGTTTGACAGTGCACATCACCATACCATTACTCATATCTTTCTTTGTTTTTCTTTTATCTTTATATAATTGAATTCTTTTCCTACTTTTAGTACATTAGCTGTCTTGTTTTGTTTGGCTTTTTCAACCGTAGCCTCACCACCGATTCTGTGTTTTATTACCTCATGTTAAAAATGTTGTTAAATGACAACAAATAATGTTGAATATTGAAAATTGAAACTGGAAATTGATTGGAAACAAGCTCAGAATGTTCTCCAAGTGAGGCCCTGTCCATATGTCGGGCCGGCCCCGGGTGGGTGGGGGGTGTAGTGGGGGGGGAGGGGGGGGTGGAGGGCGGGGGGGGGGG
>JAVQJG010062559.1:0-29310 GCA_036024015.1 Craterocephalus amniculus | reverse complement strand
TTTTTACAGCGCCCCACCCTGGTTGTGGTTAATTCTTTTTTTTAATCAGCGGTTTTTTAATTAGTGCCCCCCCCCCCCCCCCCCCCTCCCTCTTCCATTACTGTGAATTAATTCGACTTTATTTATCCAATTTCTGGAGCTGACAGAATGTTAATTTGAGTTGAGATTCTCTCTGCTGTTCTGCCTATGACCCGTAGCCCTGGGATTGGCGTGTTGTAATAACCTGAATCTTTCACCAGAAGCTCCGATAATTGTTACCTTATTAGCATGTAAATTGTTTAATTAATATTATTATGGAGAACCATATAATCCCTCCGTTACTTGACCCTGAGTCCACACACGAGCAGGCTCTCTGCATTTCAATGTCTCGTTTTTTAATGGACTCTTTAATGTTGGCTGGTCGCCTGGCTGTTATAAACCTCCTTTTCCCCCAATCTTAGAGCAACTTTGAACGACTTGAGTGGTGCTTTTCATGTCACCCTTCTCTATCTCTCTCTGTTTTTCTCTTCTATTTCCTCACTGCTTTCTCTGATGTGTATTTATTTTGTTGCTACCATTTCCAAACATCAAACTGCGACGCCTCCTTGTCATTTGCCTATAAAAGCTTTATTTTTTTTAAAAGACCCCCTCCCTTCACTTTCCCAGTGGCTGTGTGAGCCAAACACATGCAGTGCTGAATGAAAAGCAGCCCTTGACATGAGGTCCTAAGAGACCGCAGCATTTAAATTCGCTTTTCTTCCTTCCTCCTCCTTTTTGCTGAGCACGAGCGACATTGTCAGATGCTAGCTTTAATTAACTTGATAATAAGATGGGCGACTCACACACAGGCCAGGGTTCGGCTTGCCTTGCCTCCAGCCCTCCTCCCCTTTCTCATCTCTCTGTGTAGACAGCACCACTCAAGGAGATAAAACCAAAACAAAAATGTGCTCCCCACTGAGGTGACCCAACTCAAAGCTAGATCTGAGACAGCTTGAGGAACAACATCTAAAAACTTTTTAATTTGGTCAATAAAGGAATCAGAGATCCTTGAGAAGTTGGAGCGGATAAATAGACAGTAATTTGCTGTTATAAGCTGAAGGCTGAGTGGTATCAGACAATTTATAGATGCAATATAACAATTTTGCCTCTGTTCAAAGGAATGCGGTAAGCCAAATGAAAAACACTAGTAGGGGAAATTGCTGACTTTAACATATTTTAAAAAGCAAGCAGCCCCTTTTTTATAGGAGAACCACTCAAACGAATTAACAAAAATGATCAAGTTTTGGTCATTTAAAAGAAAATCAAGATTAATCAGTAAAACAAGCTTCTAAAAATAAAATGCAGATGAATGTCTCACACCTTTAAATCAATAAAGTTACAGTCAGAAGTGTTACATGAGGTTGTGAATGATTTATTTACGCTACTGAAATGTACAAGTAAATTATCTTGTCCACTGAAGTCTGCAATTTCATCATAAAAAGATCTAAGGAGCCTTTTAAAGTCCTAAAAAGGTTACAATGCCTAAAATACTGGTAAAGTTTGAAAAAAAATATCTGCAAATCCTTTTAACAGAATAGTTACTTAGTATTGAAAATTTACTTGTATGTGGGATAGATTTTCAATACAAGCATGTTTATCCACGACTGCAGGGGATTTCATGTAAGTCTCATTTGGTTGTCGGCATTTTATATTCAGCAAAATTGTGCTTCTTTTTTGCTGCTATTTTAACACTCATGCATATTTAATTGCGGTGTTTCTATATGGAAATATTCAGTATCCCATCCCTTCTATGATAATAGTCTCTTTCTGTGACCAACACTAAAATTATAGTCAAACGCATGCACAGTGAAAAGACTGTACATGCAATTTTAGTGATTAAACTACATTTTTATATCTTACCTAAAGTCTATTGGAATAACATACAATGAGCAGATAAGTCAAAGATTGAGTTGTTTGGTGTTAACATTTAATGCAGACTAAACATGGCTATCCAGGGGAAAAATCTCATATCTGTGAACTGCTACACGGACAAGGAAGCTTTGGTTGACTTACTTAGTTTTTGATTTGGCATATTTGAAAATTGTGTCACCCAATTCTGAATCCACTAAACAATGGCTCAACCTAGTAGGGTTTTTCTAATCAATGACCCAACGATAAAAACCCACAGTGGGGTTTGAAATATGCAGGAAATTGATTGGAGGGCAACTGTGTAAAATTCCTATACAGTAAGTAATTTCAGCAATATAACTAAGTGTGTACTTTTACTTTTTCTTCGAAAAGATACTTTTTCCTCATAAATGAGTGAATGGACAGTACAAACATAAATGATTCATGCGTATTCCCAAGAATTATCACTTCTAAGGTCATTGTTCTTGACCTTTTCCAATATGAAGCCAATGAGACCACTAATTGTAGAACTGCCACTGAAGCATGCACATGCCCTTCAAAGGTGTCAGATTGGAAGATCTGTCACTTGCTTGATCTATTCTCAGTTTTAATTATGATCTCAAAACTGTTAGCATGACATACACAGGCATTTTACAAGGGTCTGATTTTGAACCTCATTTTCAATTAATGTGATTCAGACCTTTTCCGTGTATAATCCCGGGTCCTATAAACGCTAAAACAAGCTAAGATATTGTAAAGAATGTAAGGCTTTTTATTAAAGTGGGTCACTCTTTCTTTCACTTTTGCCTAAAAGACATCCATTTAATTTACTCTAATTCAAATGATTTCATCTTCGGTTGCATACTAACGTTAGTGTTGTAAAAAGAAAACTTTCTTTCCTCAAAATCTGTTTTTTTATCAGTAAAATCAGCAAGCGTGTTATCAGCCGTGATCACTGCCATGTGAGAAGAAAATGGGCAAACACCAACCTCCAGCTGAGAAATGTGAATCCCAATAGAGTCCCATGTTAAAAAGGCCAACTTCACAGTAGAATTAAACGTTAATTAAATGTTTACAGCCTGGTACAAAAAATATTTTAGGTCAAGTTTACCTCCATGACGACTGTGGGGGGAATAAATTTATTTATAACTTATCCTTTTAGATGTAATTTAATCTTGAAATTCTTCATAATTCAGAGTGTGTCCTTTCAATTGAAAAATGACGGCAAAAGGAGGCAGAGGTTAGTACAGCCATGGTTTTTAACCAGCAGACAGCGCCTTAGCTGCCATTAGCTGGTTATCTCCCATTAGCTCTTGTTAGCTTTGGGTTTGCTTTGTTAGTGTAACTACAGGCAGCTCAGAGTTTGATTGGTGACAATCACCCCTCTCAGCGCAACCCCGTCACCCATTTTGTATTTTCCAGGAGTGACTTGGTGGATATGGTGGTGTTCCAACTCTCTGACACAATGGAAACAACCCCATCACCCTTTTTGAACATGTAAACCGTGACAAAGATGACGTTCAAATTAAACTGTAGCACGATACAGGTGTGCACATAACCACAGTCTGTGTTCCTGCCTGAAAAATTCAGTGAAAGCCAAACCGTATTACTAAGCTAACATCGCTGAGAGAGCAAACTTGGCTCACAGTGAGTGCTGGAACTTGTTTGACTTTGGTCTGACACTATTCTAAGCTCCATCATCTCACTTTCAAGATAAGTGGTCATGCATCACAGTATGTTTGGTATTCACTCCGTCTGTGAGTCTGCTGAAAGGAGCCAAGATAAGATAATAAATGGGCTTAAAATAGCTATTGTGTGAAGATTTTTATTTGCCAACTTTGGCCACATTAGACCAAAAACCCAAAACTTATGGACATGAGGCTGATGCAATTTTCCCAGAAAAAACATGGGTGTGAGAATATGTTATTTTTCTCTTTTAAAAATGACAATGTAGCAACAATACTGGATTGGCTTAATGTGCCGTGGAGCTCCACTGAATGAGTTTTGGATGTAAATCTTCGTCTCTCCACCTTAATACTGATGAAAGGGTGAATTTAATCTTCTTGCATTTTAAATATTGCTCTATTTTAAAAACCCTTAACCTCCGGAGTTGTGCACATGTGTATGGCCCCCAAACAGTAAATACATTTCCCAAACAAATTTAATTTGGTGTCCAGGTCTTTTCATAAACAAAGTTTGAAAGAACGTTTAGCCATGTTTAATGGTCAGTTTGGAAAGTGTTGTTTATGATGTTCACAACACTTCCACCTTCCATCAATTGAAAAAGTATAATAGTGACCAGTCAACAAGACACACAAACCTATCTGCAAAGTTAGATATATGGTTATGCATATATCTATATATTTATATCAAACAAGGTTTGTGTAAAAAAAGATGAATCTCGGACCATGTAGGGTCACAGCATGAATAATGAAAATCTTGTTTGAGCTACCAAACTTTCAATATCCCTCTTGAGAGGAAGAATCAGGTCATGTTTATTTTTTAATTAGCACACTAAGGTGAAGCAGTGAAGAATTAATTACTCAATTACCACTTGTGAGTTAATTTTTAACCATCTGAAATGAAATCAGTCATTATTTAGTCGAATGGTTGATAATTAAGCGTCTAATCTAAATTAATTGGTGGGAGATGGTTTTGATTGTACAGACTTCAACCTGGAAAATAGACGCAGCTCCAATTAAAAGTGAAAGGACTTGATGTATTGATGTTTTCTGTTTAAACAAAAATCTTTTTTTGTAACATGAAATGGAAAGAACCTATTTCCTGCCTTGTGCATTTTGCACCTTCTCTCCATTCATTAACAAACTTACACCCAATTATGAGCATAATTGTACTTCTGACAAAGTTTTGAGAGGAAATGCATTATTTTTTCTTTAATTCACATCTATTGTTCTTTAGATTAAACCGTAAGGCTTTAGAATATGAGTTTGTCAAATTTGAAAATATATTCAGAACTGAGGATTATGTGGTCATCCATTAAAAATGACTAATAACCTTTTCCTAAAATGTGTTCACTGTGCAAAAGAAGAAAAAAAAATCATGATTGGATCAAAAATAACATTTTAATTGTTATCAGTGAGTCAGATCCCTTTCCTTCTCCCTCTTTCTCCATCTTTCTCCCTCTTTCCTCTTTCTTCAACCCGCCATTCTTTTTCCTGAGCTGTCTTGGCACAAGCTGCACAGAAATAGACCTAATTAACCCTCTTTCCCACAGGGAAATCCGCTATGCAAATTAACACTTTCGAAATGTAGTCATTTAAGTACTGGAGATGCCATTTTTTTATGCACTCCAAGTATTTGCATGCACATTTACACATGCGCGGTCAATAACTCCCTCCTCATCTCCCGATCAACTGAAGCAGATACATGTATATGTGCACACGTGTGGAGGGGATGGTGTGGGATCTGATGGAGTATTGTGCATAAAATGAAAATGGATGGGCCAATTCGGCCACTGGCTGGCTACTGGAGCCCAACAAAACCATCTGCTGAGAATGAAGATGTGGAGGAGAGGAAGCAGGAGGCGGGTTGCTGTGCTTAACATCACCACCAAAGAACTCAGTCTAAATCCGCTCAGTAAACGAGGAAGAACATTTTAATTAGGAAGCAGTTCATTTAAATTTTGCATCTCATTTAAATCACTTTAATGAATAGTTCAATCAGAGTGGCCCACGAGCCCTGACAGAAAATAACCGATGCAGTGTGAAATAAAGGCCTTTTCTCTGTTGCACTTGATTCATGTTTTCTTTTCTGAACTCTGAATAAAATTGTCCTTTTGATGGGCATAATATGATTAAAGGTGATAACTTTGTATGCAAACAACCCAGGAATTCTTAACAACTCAAGTAATCTTACCCTGATAACATGTGGATCAATCAAATACCCTAAAATTTAAATCAATGCAGACCAGTTAACAAATGTATGAGGAAAAGATAAGGAAGGTGCCATGAAAGCACACAGTTGCAGTTCTTTATCGTTGGTTCCCTGACAAGTGATGAGGTTTACTTTGAACCACCATCCATCAAAATCATGGCTTTGGCAAATTGAGGGAAATCACTGTTGTTTGGGCATCTTTCACTGTTCTGACTGCAGTTTTATAACATTGCTTATTACCTGCTGTGTTGGATCAAGAAACACAAATGTCTCCTGTACTATGCTTAAAACAATTAATAATCATCAGATTCTTAATTGCAAATCACTGTGGCACAAATAGTAAAGTGTACGCTAATCAACAATGCTGTGAGGTCTATCTGTCCATCTGATGTAAAAGTCAGGCTGTTTCTCTGTTCTCCTCAGTTTGCATATATTTCAGACTTCAATCTCATAATTTTAGCATTAATTTTGTTTCAAATCTCTTGATTTTTACTTTGAGTGTTGCAACCACAGCGAGTTGTTCCATGCCGACTGAAAGATTCATCTTTGAATTTGTGTAGCTGACATTCTCAGTTTGCGAGGCTTTTATTAAGAGCTGCTGAAGTTTGTGGACAGTGTTTAGATTATTTGTGAACTCGAACTGTAAAATAAGATGATTCAATAGCGAGAAGGCTATTTTCAGAACATACCTAAAAGAAAATATGACAATTTAAAGCCCAAAAACTTCTTTTTGGGGGGTTGAAACCTGATTGAAATGATGGATTTCTGAGATTTTCTTGTGTTTATGTTTGTTTTTTTGTTTCTTTTTGTTTCTTTTCCAACAGGGATTACCTGGTATTCCTGAGAAAATGTGCATGCCAAACAGAAAAAACCTTTTCCCTGTCTATAAATTGTTATTCAGCCACTTTTACTAATCCGCCATAATACTCAAGGGTAAAATATGCCACGCCAACCGAATACTTGTTTATTGCAGTGTTTTCTTTATAATTGAAACACCCCTTTTTTGTTGCTGTATTTCTTCTAGGTTTTGTTTTTCAAGGCATGACAGCACGCAGCCAATGGCAAGCAGCCAACATGAAAGGCCAGTTAAAACAAATAATCTTAAAACTATCAATAAAAAACAAATAGTTTCACATAAACCGCCAGTCAGTGAAGCGCAGCCTGATGATACCCTCTGGAATATCCCATCCTAACATATGCCTAATTGTTTACCATCACTTGTTTACATAAATAGAAAATGCTGCAGGGGAGGATGGGAGAAAAGGGGGGGAGGGGGTAATAAGGGGCGTAGAAGAGGGTTTAGAGTTGGTACATTACACGACAGAGCTGGAGAATTAATAACAATTTGTGGCAAATAATTACTTATCAATTAAAGCTGTTATCCTACCTAATTAGGCAACGTTCATTAAATTCAGCCAATTTCAACCTTAATCAGAGTTAGCAGGGCCTGACACCAGAGTCAGCATCAGTGGAGGAGCACCTCCCAGTGGAGATGAGGGGAAACTTATGTGGAAAGAAGGGAAAGCTTTTCACATTTACAAAGGTTTTTCCTATCGGTGTCGGAACTAGTCCTTAAACCTTTTGCAAAGGTAACAACATAGTCTATCACACCACTCAGCGAAAATGTTTCCATCATCACTGTTAACACATTATCATGTACCAAAGCTTTTTGTTTTATATGCATTCTCTCAAGTGTCTATCAAGCACTAAAATAAAAGCAGAAGTGCAAAAAGCTTAAACCTAAAATGCACATGTGCAGAAGATAGAGGAATAGGAAGCTGGAAAGTGCAAACATGGTTAACCTGGGACCATAACAGGAGCTGTTTGAACAAGTTTTCATTCATTCATTCATTCATTCATTCATTCAGTCATTCATTCATTCATTCATTCATTCAACATGCTGTTTATCTGCAGTTATCTGCAGTCTGCAGCCAAACTTTCAGTCACTCCAGTGTCCTCAAATGATTTAATGAGATAATTTTTACTGTACATACAAGCTTTAATTTCCCCTAAAAATGTTGAATGGAAAAAGGACAATTACTCCCTCTACACACACACAAAAATGCCACTTCTGAAGGATTAAAACAAAAAATATATAAATAACTAGATATATTAGATACATTCGAGAATTGAACTATTCTTCATTATGCACTACTATAATTTTTAAATTGGTTTTACATTGTACTTTCTTCTTTTATTAGATACTCTATACTAAGTGATTATCACATCGATGTTTGTAATTTACTGAGGATGGAAAGGTAAAATAGAAATGTAAAGGAATAGGGTCTAAAGTTGCGGAAAAAGGTTGTAAAAAGGTTGGAGCAAAAGAACTGGGCAGACTTATTTAGTTGTTTATCCTTTTTATATTCAGGAAAAAAAGTTCTGCTTTTGGACACATAATGAGTCTTAACAGCCTCCTTTACCCACTGGCCTCTACGGCGTGATTCTAAAGCTTGCACTTCCAAGAATGTGGTGGCTATTAGACAACAAAGCACGCGCTTCACTGGGCGCGAGGCACGAGGACTGAGTTAATTAATATTGGCTCTTGTTTGGTCTGGTTAATGAATGAGTAAATTATGCACCTCTGGGACACTGCCTCCCCAATTGCTTTAAATTATCCCCCACACCCCTCATCCAACATTGTCCTCCAATTTCCCCGCTCTGATCCAGCTCTGATGGGGTCTCTGTCACTTACCAAACCGCCACACATGCACACTAACGCACACACGCACACAGACCAAGGCTTCCCCTGCCGTCTCCATCTGTCTGTCTTGGTCCTGTTCCGGTGTACTTGGTTCATTGTGTCAGGCACTTTTATTGATGCCTTTTTTCCCCCTTTTTTGTTTTTTTGTTTCCCCCTTTTTAAAAAAATCCAACATTTCTGTTCAACCTTGCATCTCAAGCTTAGGGAGGCAAATAACTTCCATCCCATTAACTCATTTGAAAAGAAAGGCTAATCAAACAAAGCTTGTCCACAATCTGATCCTCTGCACACACACTCATTCATACTCACTTCAACACATTCAGTCCTGTTGGCGACAAAAAAAGGATCCATATTATTTGCATTAAAAGCCTGCACCGTGAAATTCATTTATAATTACAAAATGGGGTACCATGTGTGTTATGCAGATCAGGGGCATGTGTGTGGAGGGAATCAGGTTTGGATTGGTTATTTTGTGATAGGCTTACACTGAATGTATGTTGACAGATTGCAATTATCCCATTATTGTAATTGTCAAAATCAATTCATCGCAACCTGCAGGCAGCATGAAAAAGTCAAGATTTGCAGATTTGATTTGTTTTTTATCGCCTAGTTCAACAAACAGGCTACAGCCAAGACTTTCAGTTGTTTTCACATTTGGCAAGGTATGGTTTATTACTTACTTAAATTTATTCATTTATTTATTTCTCTAATTAAAAAGGGAAACAACAGGGTTTTTTTTTTACATTAACCTTACAAACTAAACATTTCATCATGTTCAAAATGTTTTATCTACATTGATGATGGCTGTAAGTGTCATCTAACCTGTGTTTTGCTAAATAAAATGTGTGTGTAAGGAGCAACTCAATGTGAACGCAGTGTAAACTCCACTAAAGCCTCAGCTTCAAATGAGTTTTCCCTGTTCTCACGGATCTTCAGCTACCTCTTGTGGTGAAGGAGATACAGTGCAGGTCTTCATGCAGCAAGTGCAACCTCCTCATCTTGAACATCTTATTAAGGTGGTTTGTGCCTCTTCATTCATCAACCGTTCCAAACAAAACAGAAGAAAAGATTTTCAGTCCAACAACTGCTCCCTTCACTTTTAAAAATCACTCTCCTTTAATATAACCCAGGTAACCTTCACTAAAAAATGTTCATTCACACAAAAATCTGGGGAAAATTAGATATGCTATTCAAACAAAATTCAAGCATATTCTGCTTTTTTATGTCAGAATGTATAAAAAATAACCTTCACATGTAGATTTGTTCTCATCTCTACTTTTTAATGTACACAAAGATCTCAGTGTTTAAAAACTTTTATGTGGGAAATTATGGGAAATTACGCTGTTTTTAAAGATTCAGTTCTTTTGACTTAGTTCCCTCAAATGAGTGAAGCAAAACAGAAAAGAGAGATCAGGGAGAGTAGGAAATGATATGCAGGAGGGGGCCTCGGGCCAGCTGGTCTGGCTGCACCAGTGAACTGGAGCCTCTGCATGTGGGGCAACTGCTCAACCAGTTGAGCTACACACCATCCTGCCATTGGCTTTGCATTTCTCCCTAGCCAAACAATATTCTGGGTTTCCCAGAAAGCAAGGGAAGTAATTTCAAATGAAAGTTATTTCTAAATTCAGCAGTAAGTCCTTGGGCCTAGTGGTAGATGAGGTCACTGTGAACAACATTCAAGTATCTTGCCAGCTTTGATAGTAAAGTCATAAAGGTAATTTAAGTCATTTCAAACATCATGAAAATATTAACAAGTTTTTAAAAACAAAAGACTTTTATTGACATCAAATATTTTCACACAGTCACTGGACACCAGGACAAAGCCTTGATTAATAAATTACCTTATTTTCTTGATTTACAAATGGCAGATAACCCAAAGTTACCGTACTAATCTTAAAATATGCGCAAACGTTGAGGCTGGCTTGCCCGCATGTTTTCTAATAACGTCATATCGCTTTCTGAAACAGCTGACGTAACTGACGCGGAGCATGTGCTCACACCTGCAGCTACTTTTCCTTTATTAAAATGTCTGTCCCCTTTCAAATCAAAGGCACAGATTCCTCTTGTGGTGGCAGGTGCAATGGCTGAACCCCGCAGGATCCAGCTGACTGCTCTGAGCTGCGATGTGTCTCCATTCAGTGATTTTTCTGCTTCGGCTCCAAAATCTTCCTCAGGTGTTCCTCAGAAAGAAAGCCAGTCCGATGGCACCAGCGCAGTTCGCCTGGTCCTCACGTTGTTTGAGCCCGACGAGCGGAACTTTCCAGAGTTCAGCTACAGTCAGCTTGTTGACAAAAAGGTGGGCCTGGTGTGGGACATAAAAACTGGTATGGGACATAAAATAAAAAAAGGTGTAAAACACCAGCATGTAGATGTATTCTACAGATCAGTGCAGGCGTAGTTGCGTGTTTTCGAAGTGTCATATTTTCATTCACTGTAAGATTTTTACCCATTTATTTTCTAAAGTTATGGGAAAAGACGTAGGCTAATCTATCAGCTGTTGTTGGTTTTCAGTGTCGAACCACATTTTTAGAGCTCTAGATTTCCCTAAAAAACAGCTTTATAGGATACAGATCAGGCATAAAAGTCAGCAGTCATCTTTGTTGATCTTGTAAAATACTGAAACTAATCTTCTGCTTTTTTGGCACATTTACTGCTAACAGAATTAACCCTACTTTGTCTTAATTAGTCAGATCTGACTGCAATAATTAGATGAGGATCTTTCTCTTTTGTTCACTGTGATTAATGTTAAACTTGACAGATCAGCAAGGCAGATGATGTTCAACTGAGCAGGCTTGAAGAAGAAGAAAAGAGAGAAAATGATGAAATCGCCGCTGTTGCAAGAAAGTTGGAGGAAAAATATGTGAGTAACTTATTCTCTATTGTACCTGTGGTGTCATATTATGTTGTTTTATTAAGCGGTGAAAAACACCTTCTCATTTCAGAGTGGTAAAGACAAGAAAAAGGACCGAATTCAGGACTTGATTGATATTGGATACGGTTATGATGATGAGGATTCTTTTATTGACAACTCTGAAGCTGTGAGTCATTTTAAAGCAGCTTTATATTCTCACAACCTTGTTTCTAGAGATGTATTTAGTTGTTATCCAGCACTGGACTCTTCTAACTGCTGGGTTGGTTTAATATGGTTAAATCAACCTGGTTTATGAAATTGATCATGTTATTAAATCTCTTGACTGGTTTCCAGTACGATGAGTTTGTGCCATCTTCCATCACAACCAAATTTGGAGGATTCTATGTGAATTCGGGCGTGCTGCATTTCCGCCAGGCCTCCGACACGGAAACTAACGACTGCCCAGCAGGAGAAAAAACATTTGAGTCCACAAAAGTAAGTAATGCATCATGAAATGGAAACCAGACTCGAAGAGTTTAAGAAGCTTTCTTGTGCAACTTCATAGAGGATTCCCAAATTGTTCTTACCAAGATTTGGCATCATGATTTAGAAATCTATATTCATAACAAATTCTATAGAAACGTAAGGAAAATGGTGAGGAGGATAAGCCAAAGAAGAAGCGCTGCAAAGCAAGTAGAGAAAGGAAAATTGATATGGATCCAAATTTGAGGTGAGAAACACTAAATTATGATTTCTAATAAGTCATTGTGAGTGTTTAATTCTCTTCTGTCAAAAAAAACTTCCACATGCATTCATTTGTGTTTTTTTAGCACCTTATCTCCAACAGGACCGGATGATGATAGGATCAAAAAGAAGAAAAAGGCTGTAAAGACACTGAGTGTCACCAGCATGCTGAAAAAGTTCCAAAGAGAAAAGGAAAAAGAACGTCAGAGGATGGAGAAGCTGGCTGTGAGAGCACCAGCAGATGCAGCCGGAGGAGGCGGCTTCGGACAAACGGACCCTCTGCTCAGCCTGATTGGCTCCACCACTGACCACGCTCTGATCCAGGCAGCCAGCACCATGGATTTTGATATTGATTTGGACTCCTTATTAGACGTCAGTGATGAGCCTTTGTCACCAAATTCCCTCCCTCAAACTGCCGCGGAGACGCAGTTCATCCAAACCAGGGCGGACGATCACGCACAGATGAAGCTTTTGTCTGATGCTGAAGCACCGGCCTTAAATGCCAAGCCGAGCTCCCAGCTGACGCTTCATTCAGATGAAATCCAGCCTGAATCTAGTTCTTCATCGCCGCAGTGTGCCCCCCTACCGGAGGGGCTTTCCCCAGGGCTGGAGGAAAACATCAGAAAGCTCATGATTGTAAGTTTTGGGTATTTGTAAAAGCTATATGGGATTCTGTGCATATGACAGACAGACTGGGTGATACAGGAGTGCAGGGTGGATGTAACGGTATTCCAACTTTATTTCCCCCTCAGGCTGCCAAAACATCAGAAGGGGAGTCAAAACTCAAGTTCTTCAATCAAGACATTAACTCAATCCTACTGGAGTAAGTTTGTCCAACAACATAGAGAAATCTGCAGTTTTTCTCTTAAACCAGGATTTCACTGAGAAACTTTAAAAAAAAGAAGAATTAATATAACAATAAGATCAGGAACCTTTTCTGATCAAATCTAACTTGTTTACAATAGATCCTTGAAACAAAAGTACACATTGATTTAACTCCAAATTAGAAGTTGAAGTGGTTTAATGCATGCTCTGTGTTGTTACCAAGACAACCAAGTCCTATTGGAAGCTTAAACAAGAACTTGAACACACTCATACTACCTAACCACTGCCATTATGTTTAAGTGCTTATGAACTCTCACTGTGTCTTGATCCAGTATTGAGTCGCAGTGTCAGGGCAAAGGTGGGCAGCTTCGCTCCAAGGTGTACAGGCACCTGTCGTCTTTCATGCCCTGCAGCAAAGATACACTCCTGAAGCGAGTGAGGAAGCTTTTAGTCACACATGTGGTGAGTATGCTCGGTGTTGGTGCTGTGTTGTTGTTACACGGCAGTATTTACAGGCGGCTTGCTTCTCTCTTAAGGAGGAACCCCCCAGTGTGGGAAATCCTTTGCAGAAACTGAAGGAGGCCATCGAGAGGTCGATGCCTGAGCAGATTGCATCTTTCAATGAAAGCTGCCAGATGCATGAACAAGTCAAAACTTTAACGTAAGTTCATATTGCATTCGTAATTGTATATGTATTTTATGAGTTTTTTTATTGTTTACATCATCAACCTTCACCACTGCTCTTAACAGCTAACGTTGGACAGCTAATGGGATACTTTTTTGTCAGATGGATAAAGACAATGATTTATCTGAGGCTGCATTCAGTTTCAAAATCATGTAAAAACCTGGGGATTTATTTTTCTTTTTAATCAATCTTTTGAAATGTTGTAATTGTTTTATTTTTGTCTGTAATCTGCACCTCTTTCTTTCAGGGCTGCTGAGGAGGAAAACGCAGAGGAGAAAGGTGGGAGAAAAGGAGGTCCTAAGAAGTTGTTCCAGTGGAATCAGGAGATTCGGTCAGATGTAACAATGTGTTTTATATCTCGCACTGAATTATTTTTTACTCTGTACTTATTTTATGTCTTAATTCATGCAGAGAGTGCTTGGGTCATGTATTGAGGGGGAGAATGGTTAAATGTGAACATGGCCAGGAGATGGAGGAATACATTAAAATCTTACTGGACACTGATATCAAACCTCTTTGGCCCAAAGGATGGATGCAGTCTAGGTATGTAGCCTTAAAAATACCTTTCATGCCTGCTGACATATTCCTTCACATAAAACGGGTACATATTCTCATGTCTCAGGGTGCTGATAAGGGAAAGCAAGAAATTGTTGGGTCTGACTTCATCACTGTAAGTTCAGGAGAACATTTTAATGTCTTGCTAACATAACTGCAGTTAAAATGTCACCAAAATTCCATTTGCTAACATCATAAACTCTCTTTGCAGAGGAAATAAGACCAAGTGTGTCAAGGAAACATCTTCCATCGGAGGCACTTCTAAACCACTAGATGGCTGCAAAAGTCTTCAGAAAACTCCAGCACTGCATGAAGACCCACAAAGAGCAGATCTTGTTCCCACCGAGGCGATAAGTATGCCTAGCCATGTTTCTCTTTCTGTTGGCCAAAGGGAAGATGCTGCTTTAAAGAAGGGTGAGGTTAGAGTGGAGTCAGTTGCCCACTTCTCATCACTTGCAGCCAACAGCACACATTCAGTCTTAGTTGATGAGGCAGTAGCTTGTGAGCAACCCCCAACACTTTCTCAGAAGTTGTTTGCAGCAGCTGTTCCAAAGAAACTGATGTGCTGTGTGGACCCCAGTTATCGTCCTCAGTCCCGTCCAGTTAATTTCCCTGCCAGCAGCATGTGCCAGGCTGGGCTTCCTGGGCTGCTGCAGGCCAGAGATGTGAGAGTCGGGGGTTCTGGCCATCTGCTGATTGGCTCTGATGAGGCTGATGTCACTGTACACTGAAGACTCCTCTCATGGTGGTAAGTTTTAATATGCAAGTTAACTTTTGAAAGTTCTTTTCAAATTGACCATTTAGCTGGATAAAAGTAGCATTTGTCCTTGGGGTGGGGGGGATGGGGGGCTTGGTGTATATAGCCCCCCTCATCTGGAAAATATCGACAGATTTACCATCCAGCCCTCCAGTGAAAGGCCTGTAAGAGTATTAGTTGAGATATGAGGCTTAGTAGCAATTTACTGGAACACTTGGTGCAAGTTTGCAACTTGTATGTTGTTTTCCACTCACACCCTTGTTGTTGATACATGTGGCATCAAAATCAACATGGCTCTGCAGTTACTCTAAAGAAGATGGTGATTTCTACAGCGTACACTCGGCATCTGTCTTGCATCACATGCAGCTTGCACACATTTTTCAACACATTTCACACAAAACATCTCTAATAGAAAAAATCTCCCCCTATGACATATACTGCAAAAAGTCTGGACTTAGTTGTCTGCACGTTCTCCTGAGAATCTCTGGTGTTTCTGGGGAAGTAGCTTGAATTATGTAAATAAAATTATGGCATAAGCATCTAATTTTATACATTTGATTTGCTTGATTTTCAATTAAATTTATTTTTTATAAAGCACCATTCAGGCCTGGGAAACTCGAACTGCTTTACACATTAAAACAAATATATGCAAGAAGAATTAAAACGGCCTTCACCCAACAAATGACTATCAAATGCAAATATTCCTTTCATACTTAATCTCTTTCACACAAAGATAAGAAAAAAATATTTTCAATAAAACTGGGATGCTCAGTGTCAACATATTTATCGAGTAGCTAGAGCATCATACTATATTTCCTATCTTTCTAGACTGATGCAGAGTTTGGATGATGGACCGGACACAACAGGATGTTACCAGAACCTGTGATAAAGAGCTCTCCAGGCTTGAAATGTTAATTCTGAGTTTGTGCATGTCTAATTTTTTTTGAGGATTTATTTTTGGTGTTTGTTTACAACACTGCAGTTGGCAATCTGTTTTGCTATAGAGTAAAATGAGGATTTTGTTAATCTATCCAAGGGAAATAAGATCTCAACAAACATCCTGCTTATCATCCAGTTCCAGTAATCTTCATGACACTTATTCAGTGAGTGAAACAAACCTTGTAATTCTGTTTTAAACATATTAGAACTTGTACCCTGTGAAGACGAACAGTTGTAGTACGTCTGCAGACATATACACTTGTCATCTTTTATTAAAAATTATATTCAGTTAAAAAGCTGACATTTCTACCAGTAAAGCACTAAGAGCTTATTTAGATTCGATGTGACTACTTTAAGCGCTTGGTAGCATTGTTCCATTTTTATGGTTACAATTATTATGATTAGACTCTGTTCATGTATCGTATAGACAAATGTGACCCTATTTGTTAGAAGGTTATATATATCAGATTTTTTTTTGTGTGTGTTCTTGTTTTAGAAATATGACTCCCTGTGTGCTGAGCATAAGCCAATAATGAAACCATGTACAAGATCAAATGTTCATTTCTTTAAGAGCAGTTTTTGGTGCTAAAAGCTGGAATTTTCTGAGCAGAAAAAACATGTTTATCCAGTCAGAGTATGTACCTAAGAAATAGCAGCTTTTTCCCAGACATCTGCTTTTAGTGAGACTTGTGCTGCTTCTTACAGTATTTAAAGTCGGAAAGACACAAACTGAAATCAATATGAACAGCGGATGCAAAGAACTGGGTCCTCCCGTTTCTTACTGGGTGTGGTTATCCAGCAGCAGGAAAAGGTTTTGTTCAGTTCATCATATGAGCAAGAAGGGCAACCAACAAGAAATATCCTTTACAGCTGTTTGAAGTCCCTAGGAAAAGGAAATGATTATCAGTACAAGACTACCTTTTTTAAAGTTTTTTTTGCTCATGTCAGAAATGAACATTTCACAACCACTGGGAAGGGACAGAAAAATGAATGCTGTTGTAATTTTTGTCAATTGAGTTTAAAATCATTTTATAAGATCATTTGAAACCTACCACTATCACCAAATGGTTCTGGGTTTATTTCCACTTCACATATGTTCACTTTCGCCTGCTGCTCTGTAGGACGAGTCACCTGTGGACTCGCTGACGGATGAAAGTTACAAGTTTGAGTGGAGAGAATTTGTTTATATGTATAAATAAATAAAAGATAAATAAACTTACAGAGAACAATTGCTGTGATGTTTTGTGACCTCATCACTGGAGTCTGCTGTGGTCCTTCAGGTCCCAGTAGTAGCATCACTTCACACCAGTACTGAGTTCTGCTATGCTGTTTGCAGGGGATGATGCTCAGACTGAAGCTCTCGTTCATTGGTGTCTTCTCTGTGATGTTGTGGGACTGGAGTTGAGCTAGTGTGGTTTGACCTCTGTAAAAGGTCACAGTGACTTTGTCAATGGGTGCCACGTCCTGAACGGTGCACTGCAGAATGTACCGGTGTCCCTCAAACATCGGCCCTGTATGATTCACTAATTTGATGGAGACCTTTTGTGGAGGCTCTGTGGAGACGAGAGTGAAGGTCAACCGGACAGACTGATCCGTAATTTCACATGTTGGATTAAAACTGTTGACTTACGGTATACAATTAAGGAGAGGTTTTTGGTGCACTGCCCTCCCACATCAGAGACGGCATAGCATGTTGGCTTAATGCCCCATTCAGTTATGCTGTCCACACTCCAGATCAGATGATCATTGAAAGTTGGGGGATAATCCACCTAAAGTTGCATAAGGTAACAAATTATAAAGCTACTGAATATATATATATATGTATATATATATATATATATATAAGACCACTAGAAATACTGTGTGGTACAACTGTTTTTTGGGAACACCTGCACAATGGAATGAACAACAGTTGCCCAGCAGTAGATAACTGTCTAAGTTGTTGGGTTTTGTCCTTGAGGCTGATGTAATAAGTGATGGAAACTGGAGTTATAAATCAGAGAAATTGTTAATTATGTAAACTGTCAAAGGTCAGTGGAATAATGGTTGATATCTGAGAGGTGGTTTCTACATATCAAGATATTTGTATCGATACTAACCTGACATCTGAAATTTCATTTTCATTTGATCTTTAAGAACATTTATAAAAGCAATCCTGAAGGAACATAGTCCATCAATTAATCTACAAATCCAATTTTTAATTCAACTCACAAAGAAAAACTGAAAAATATTTTATCCCAATGGAATATTTCAAAGTATACAAAAAATATGTAAAATAAATGGATTATATAATGAAAATGTGTTCAGATATATGAACCAGAGAGGTTTTGTTGGGACAAGCTTTTAAAATGGACTGACAGTTTCAGCTCAACATTTCAATAATTTTGTTCAGCCAACAACCTTGTTATATGTATATTTTTTTAAGTAGCATGTATTTCTGAGAGACTGTTTTGTTGGAGGCCTGCTTCATTGCATAACATGCTATGTACTGTACTTGATCAATAGGTGGCTGCATATTCGCATCTGATTACTTTAAAAATGGCTCAATTCTAATTGGTCTTTGAGGAATATCAGCTTGTTTACGAAAGTGACGTCTAATAAGGAGTCCAAATCAAGTTTATGAAAATGTTCATTTCTATAATGTCCCTGTAAGCTGGGGTACAAGCATCAGATTGACTGTGTCTCTGTTAATCTAAGTCCATACATCAATACATACCACTGAGGCCTTCCAACCAAGCATTGGAAACCCCTCCCTCTCTTTTGAGCAGTTAGCTTTCACTGGATCGCCAAACCTAATGGAGTAGACAATTAGTTCCCTTTCACACATTTAGCATAAATTTGGATGTTTTTGAATTAGCAGCTTATGTGCTTTCCAATTAGCAACAACAGCTCCCTCACCACATCCAATCTAAAGTTATTATAAATATTAATTCACTTTTACATCAGGAAATAATTGGTGTGCCACCCAGTTAGCTCTACTTACAAAAAGTGCAGGATGGAAATTGATGATAAGGATGAAATTTACGGAAAATGGGCAAATTTAATGGTATTTTTCTTTCCTAACATAAGTAGCAAATCTTTGTTTCCTTATGATTCACACAACAGGCCTACTTATGAAAAATATGGCTTTGTTTAGGGTTAATTATTTCTGCATCACTCTGAAGTAATTGCATCAATCCACAACTTCATTTTTGATCTATTGTAAGCCATAGGAATTGTATTTATCCGGCATTAGCTAAGTCATGCATTGATAAATATCTAAATGTCTGCGTCCATGTTTAGCCTACATCCAGTTCTTTCTGGGTGTTACACTACTTCATTATTTGGCGTAGAAAGTGTACAGTTTCCTACTATAGGTTATACACAAGAGTTTCTTTGTCATTTATAAAGAAACATGAGGATATGCTTCGTACATCATGCACATCTGTATCTGAATACAGCTTTTAAATAAGCCACAACCCTTAAGTCATGCCTGACGTACCTGACCACCACAGTGGGGGGGTATATCTTCAGATGACACTCAGCATTTTCTGTTAACGCTCCAGGGCTTGTGAAAAGGGGCTCAGCAGATGGGGTACTGAGAGAGGGGGAACGTAGAGAAGGGTTGTTTGTTGGTATTGGAGGGGGAAGTGTAATTTGTTGTGGAAGGGGTGGAGCAGGTGTCTGAATGACGAGAGGAGACGAGGTAGCTGAGGGAGAAGTGGGAAATGGGAGAAGAAAGAATATCATATTAGACTATATATACACAGAAAAGCCTAGATCCATAATAATACCTCCAGATAATTGAGAATTAGATGAGTTTAACTATAAACTAAACGGAGCTGATTAAGTTCTTGAAAACTACAGATTTCCTCTCGTGTATAGATTTTATAGAATACTGATTTCAGTCTAAACTTACCATATAACATGCAACGTCAGTACATATAATAAGCTACTCGCCTTAAATGTATTAACTGAAGCAAATATAGCCTATATATAAAATTAACTGAAATGACATGGTGAAAATCAAAATATAACTTTTTTCTCATTTTTGTCCACATTTTTTTCTATGGTCCCTCTCTCTTGCTTTTGCATTCTTAAAACTATCTATATATGACAAAATGTTTCGTATTTGAACCTTTTTCATGGGTGACTAATTTCTTTTTCTTCATTTAGCACATGAGAGTTATAGAACAGCCAATCAGATGGTGTGGGATAATGAGCAGCAACTGCATGGGAGTGATATAGAAGCTGAAGCTTGTAACGGCACCACTCTCAAGAAAACTAAACAATTCCATCAGAAACAAAATATAATGTAACATACACACATACAATCAGTTTTGTTCATTCTTCTTTAGTCAGGACAAGTATTCGGCCATTCACTACTGTTTTGTTTTTTTAATCTGTGCATTATGTCATGGATAAATTGAGAAGATGTAAGTGTCTACACAATAGTGAGACCGTGGTATCTGTTCGACAGTTGATCGTCCGATGTGTTATACTATACAATGGTGTAAGATTGCCAACTCCCTTGAATAATGGTGGAACTGGTCTTATATAAAGACTAATGTTTTATCAGGAGGCCAAACATCATCAACCAGTGCTCTATGTTTTTGGCACTTTTGCTTTAAAATAAACCCACAAACAAATCGAGAAAGTTCTCAACTCTGTGTGGTCAAATGGACAAAGAATCACAGAAGGTGATTTCAATTTGAGGTACATGGATTGGCCAAGCGCTCACTGATGCACAGCAGCATCTGTCTTGTTGTGAACATGTCTTGAGCATTCCAATATCACTTTTCAAAAATCCCTCTTCTGTAGATAGGATTAGTTTCTAACACCAACCAGGAACTATTTAAACCTTTTATTTTTCTATGCTTAACACTCACCAAAACTATGTGAAATTGGGAGTGGGGACAGATAATCAACTAATGAATAAATAAAAAAGTTGGTCTCTAAATCAAGTTTTCCCCAATACTTCAGCCAATTAGGACATTGTTGCTTGTTCATGAAGAATATTATTATTTGCTGGATGTTGCTGTCTGTGTTAGAAATAATTTTACTGGCTGATCTGGTCTGGATGGACAGTGAGTGTTCCCTGTGGCAATGTGGAATCTTTCTGTATTGTTTGATTTTAATCTAGTGGTGGATCTTGTTGGATCCATTTATTTGAATCGGGTGTGTTCGAACATGGAACAGGGAAGCATGGAAAATTCACAGAAATGCAACCCTTGAGAACCAAGCTTCCCCACCCGTTTTAATCAGAATCCTCTTAATCTCTTCTCTTTATTCTTTCATTTTTTTCACATTGTGCTGCTGGTGAATTGTTTTGTCCAACGTCATTCTTTTAAGAGTACTTTATTTCAGTGAAGACGTGAAAAATCGAGCTGTAATCAAGTCTGGGTGCTGGACAGTTTGTAACTAAAGGGGAAATTATTTGTTATGGTAGGGTTTTGACACTTTCGGATAAATACTGTTTGGAAATTTGACAAAGTTCAGTAGGAGAGACAGAGGCTGTCTAGAATTAGTACATGTAACCCAGTGATAATATTAATGCCAACTATATAAAGAAACTAAGAATTTAAGTGCAGATTACATTGATGCATGTCTTCATGGATTTACTTTGGCATTATCAACTATGAGCTCATGAGTCACATTCTTCTGTCTTTACAAAACATAACCAAGGGTCAACTGAATTTTGCCATCTAGTGAAATAATACCCTTTTTGCTGATGTATCGTATACCATTGTTTCATAGAGTACGGAATACACCCAGTGGTGTTCCTCTGAGGAAGGAAGGACACCCTGCCCAAGAACTCACTCCTCTTTTGAATTGACCATTGTTCCATCAAATCCTGAGGTTGTTGTCTTGCCTATCAGATGATCTCACTCACAGGAGGCATGCAGGCTGTCAAGATTTATTGTTATTTTCCCCACATGCCACACTGCCAGTTGCTCACGGTCATGCATACAGTCTCATAGGGGTTAAATACCAATCTACAGTTTAAACTTGAATAAATTAAATCAAATTTATATTTACTGATTAGCAGATGTGCTGTGATGGGAAAATCACTAAAACCCTTTTTGTTGTGTAAAATTTATGATGTGTATAATATGCACATGATAAAATTTACAGAAGGCTAAATAAATACCAAATGCATCTTCATTATAGTACTAATTATACTAAAAGATCATTCACTGGTTAAGCATATAGTACACAGCTTTTAAATTGTAGTACTTTCAGTTTTATTTTTTGTTTTTTAATAAAAACTGTTCTAATAAATTCTTAATACACTCCTAATTAATGTGTATTGACTTGTTTCAAAAGCAAGCTTGTCCAAGCAGGTAAAAGTCATATAATCTGGCAGTTTGCTAAAATCCTCCTAAAATAGTCTATGTATTTAAGAAGACCATGTGCACTGCTTACGAAAGATGTTATAAGAGGCAGAAAGTTCTTTGCTCTTTCTAATAAAAGCTTTTCTAATTTCTGTATCATCTGATCTTTTCTAGTCTGAGCGGGTCTGTCTGATTAAACACTCTCCACACACTCATCCAGATGCTGTTTAACTCACCTGAGCCAAAGAAACGCATCAGCACAAGTGTGATCGGCCATCCAGGAGCGTACATCCTTCAACAGGTCCCTTCTCCGGCTTCTGCTAACACGGCAGGTAAGAGCACCCGCTTACTGCTGATGCTGAGACACAGAGGGAGACCTCTGATGAAATACTGGGTGCTTCTGGTTTTTATGGACATGTGGGTGTGTGCGTTTGATTTGCTTCTGTATGTCTGAAGCTGATGATCGGGCAGTTCCAGTTCCTCTAGCTGAAACCCACCCTGGGCGTTCTCTGTTGGTATATCAGGAGAGGAAGGAAGGGAGGGTCAAGGATAATTCAGTGCAATGCTGCGGTGTCGAGGCTCAGGACAAGTGTGTGTATGCGAGCACTTAGTCCGCATCTTGCTGCAACTGAACTTTGGAGAATGCACAACAAAGAAATAGGACAGAAAATCATTTTGATCTTTTTTTCAGCTCCATCTCTGCACTGTTTTTATGTAGAAGAAAGAATATCTACATTTTATCCTCACTTTGACTATCTATGTAGATAATGTTAAATAAAATTTTTTATCTTTGTTTCTAAAGACAAGTATTGTGAATTACAGGAGTGAATACAATGGATGTAAATGCTTCAACGCAACTACAATGTATGAAAAAATTACCAATCTGCATTTAATTTTGCTCTGGGGAATAGTAAACAATGCTGGGCCAGTCCAGCCGATGCTGATCTCTAATAAAAGAAATAAGCGGAAACGATCTCATTGACTTTGATGAAGGGTTCATCTCTGGGACAAGCCTCAGTAACATTCCATTACTCAGCTGGTTGGTGTCTTAACAGAAATTAATACGGAGGAGACGTCTGCATTTAGACGTGGGGATGTTAGGGGATGTTGGTCTTTGTCTCATTCCTAAACAGGATCTGGGAGGTTTATCTAAACTGTTCAGTAATGTTTGAAACTTATGTTTTACATTTCTTGTGTATTGTTTTGATTGTCTGCTCTATTTATCATTTGTTTTTTTTGGTCATTATGTTCATGAGGGTGGGGCTGGTTTTAGCATCCTGGTTCTTGGATGGTATTTCATGGTCAGGTTTTCTCTTTTTTTCATTTCCAGTGTAACTTTCATTTTAAAGCTTCATTTTCATTTTATTTTATTTTTAAAATAAAATAATTTGTAAACTTTTTATACTGAAAAATCTGTTAGTGTACTATAGAATCTGTTTCCTTTGCACTTAATTTCTTTTTTGGAAAAGTACCTGTAGATGGCGTTGTAGATCTTATGGCAGGCTATTTGAATTTCTTTGACACAGCCTCACCCTCCAGCACAGCAAGTACAACAAGAAGAAAAATCATTTATTGGAGTACAATTTTCAAGAAACTATTAAAAATACTATTCAAGAAATTCAAATATAAAATTGTTTTCTCAAGTTTAAGGGTCATGTGTTTTTCTGTTGACACTTTGTAAAGAGGTAATCTTAAGTTGTCCTGAATTTTTTTTACAGCAAATAATATACATTTGTTAAGTCTGCACTTATCAGTTGTGATTATTAATGACAATCTCATGTTTTTAATAATATATCGAATGGATATAGACATGGAAATAATTTACGCATTTGCTGATTTTAATAAAACCAAGATTATTACCAAGATTATTACCAAGATGTTTCACATCTGGTAAACTTTATACAGTGGAGAAGACCATTGTTAAAGATGAGGTAACACCAGACGTTTCTCACGAGTAGATGTGTAAGATTTTTCTCCTGTTTAACACAATGTTATTCATATTATAGTACTCTGGTTTAAAAGGTGCCCCTGTATGAAGACCTAATTTCTCCATAATCAATATTATTCTATATTATGTTATCATGATATAGGTCTTGAATAAAAATGACACAGAATATAGATACGGCACAGTATTTTGAAACAGTTTTGAAACGTCAGGCTGTGAGAACTATAATGAGGCCACTTATTGTGAAGGTTTCTTAAGAAATACATTGCAGCAATGAGCAAGTATCCCAAATTATAAGCAAAACAAACAAAGAAAACAGTTGTTCATTCTAACTCTACTAAAAGTAATTCCTAACTAATATTTAGACACTTTTTTCTTTTTTGTCAACTTTTATGTTTTCATTCGGGGATCAGTTGGGGAGTATAACTGTTTGGAGTGTAGATTTGTGCAGTAAGTCTTGTATTTAGTGATTTTTTAAAAATCCAGTGTCTATTCCTTTTTATGCCTACTAGGCAAGGCAAGTTTATTTACATATCATGCACATGACAATTCAAGGTACTCTTACATACAAATATTAGAAACATTACAGCAGAGTGCAGAAAGTATTAAAATAATAAAAAATAAAAGTAAAATAAGAAGAAAATAAGAAAAGAAACCCCCAGAGAGAGAAAAAAATCACTTATCATAAAAAGGTGCAGACAGAAAGCTTTTAGCTCTGATTTAAAACTGCTGACAGTTTCAGCAGACCTGCAGCTTTCCAGGAGTTTGTTCCACATGTGGGGAGAGTAGCCTACTCTAAAAACTGAATACTGCTTCTGTGTTTAGTTCTGGCTCTGTGAACTGAAAGTAGACCTGACCCTGATGATCTGAGGGATCTGGTTGGTTCAAAACGAACCAAAAGTTCCTGAATTTATTTTGGCCCTAAACCATTCAGAACTTTCTAAACTAGCAGCAGGACTTTAAAGTTGATTCTTTGACAAACAGGAAGCCAGCGTAAAGATCTGAGGACTGGTGTTATGAGATCCAATAGTCTTAATGAGGACTGGAGCAGCAGCAGGATGCAGATGCAGGAATATCTGGTATTTTTGAGTTAGATTATGAATCTCTTAGGATAATATGTATCTGATACTACATTAAAAGACAAATGAAATGATCTTTTACATATCCAAATGTCTAATCACCATCAGAGACCCATGATAAGTGGGCTATATCATATAATTGTTTTAAAGTTATATGGAAAATAATTCTGCTTTTGTTTTTTGTTTTTATTGAATGTGGATCTTGGATATTCAAACGGATATTCTAAGGGTTAAAATACTAAAAATGATTCAATGTTTGGTATTTTTGAGCAGGGTGGAAGTTAAGTGATTTATGAAAAAAAAAAGAAAAAAAACAGATAAAAATAGATTTAGGTATGAAAAAGATATTTTTGGCCATGAAGATTATCAGAGGATGGCAAGTTCGAGGAGGACACAAGACAAGGGTTTAACAGTCTATTCAGTCCCAAACCTCAGGAGATCATTGTACATTTCCTCCATTCAGTCCTGTTGAAAATGATATCTTGCCATGACCAATATGGCGGCATTGGTAAGCGGGTAGGCCTAAATGACGTCATGTCTAAATAACCGAAAGCAAAAAAGTTTTGCGCCATTTTACACAAAGTTGGTGGTCGTTTCACATCTGACGGCGGTGACACGGTAAGTTAACCTACTATAGTTACTTTTGATCATCTGTGGGCAGCCTGTAGACCTCGTGTTGGTTATAAGCTTCATAAAAATAAAACTTGTTTATGTGAATCAAAGCTATGTGGTCAGATTCACAACCCCGCACCGGCACTCTCTTTATACACTTGAATATTCAGTTTGTCTACGTTTTGATCCACTTGGATCAATAGAAGTTGCTCTTTATGCTGTGCATGAACATTATCAAGAAAAATAAGATTATTGCACGGGCAAGTTGTCGTTTCTTAAGGCAGACTCGATGATGATGCAGAGTCTTTTGTTCATCTATAGCAGTGGCGTGTCTAGCTTTTTTTCACAGGGGGGCAAGCCAGAAGCACATCCTCAGAAAGGGGGTGGGACTTAGATTGTAGGTTATTATGAACTTAAGTGGTCATCTAATGTAAAAAATAAAAGTAAAACAAAACTTAGAAGAATGAATAGCCAATTTTTTTTTTTTTTTAATTTACTATAGTTTACTTAGAATGACGCTTTTAATCACTTCTGCACCAACATATAGTTCAAGGATCATTAAAAACTTTAACAAATCACAATTTCTATCATTGGGCCCAATGTGCTCCATGTCAACCACAATTAGCTAAATCTGGTCATGGCAGAAAATTCATTCTATTGTAACATGCTGACTGGACACATTTCTGACTCATGGTACTACTTTAGAACTGGGTTTATATCTGATTGTAAAGTGCTCAGAGATGACCTTGTCATGAAGTAGCACTAGGCTATACAAATAAAGCTGAATTGAAATGAATTATTTTTTCCAAGTTAACTCTTAAATTCATTAAATTAAGGAAATGTTATAATAAATCCTTTAAAATAAATCTTACTCAAATGAACCAATAATAGCTTAAGATTTATCTTATTCATGATTTATTAAGTTGGAACATTTCATATCACACATTTGTAAAATGATATGATATCATTTATTATTAGCATTTACATTCTTGTGGTTGTTTTATTTTTTCTTTGAGATTTTTGGATAGGGTAATGGCTAGGGCTGTTGCAATAACCACAATACCGTGCTATTGACAAGCCTAATCGCAGGGCGTATCAAGGAACTGCCATCACCGGGCGTCCTTAAACTTCTATTTACATCCGGTGATACCCGCTAGAGCTTATGAGCTTAAATATTAAGTTAATTAGTTATAATCAAATATTGCTTTAAAAAGGCTTAAACAGGATCTGTAGCCTTGTTCGCCACTGAAACACACTAAATCAGAGCCTTAATTTGCTCAGCCTGCACATTTGTTTCTAGATTAAAAAAAACAAAAAGAAAAACGGTTGATCGGTGTGAAGGATAGGGAGAGAACATTCAGGCAACATGGCATAAGTGATGTAATGTAAGGGCCAGAATATTTCTACTGTCATGATGGCCATTTGCATTATTAGGCTACCATTCAGTTTTAACATTAGAAGCCGCGGCACATGTAGCTGCTGCTGTTGCTGCATTAGGGCTGGGATATACTTGCTGCTGGCAACGCGTCCGCTTACGCATCGTGGCCACCGTGCGTCACTAATGTCAGTTTGGCACGTCGGCCGAGGTTATTGACTTACCCGTTAGAAGCGCTCGTGCACCATTCAAAGTCCAAATTCAACTCATTGTTAGGGGAAAAAACCCGAAATACAACTGACCGGCAGCTTGTCACATTCAGAGTACAAGTGCTGCATACTCCGCCTGGTGGTACCCTCCAGTATTGACAGTTTTGGCCGCGCTGTGCCTACGTAGTTTACAGCAAGTATGTACACAGACCAGAAAGAGCGCTTGCGGCTACGCTTGCATAGACAGCAAGTATATCCCAGCCCTTAGCGCTACCCTCCACCTGAAACTACAACCAGAACAGCACAAGCGGCAGGTCACAACCCGCGGCTTCAAACAAAAACAAAAAGTTTTTTTTTCTCTCTTATTTACACAGCTACTACTAAATAGCTGTTCATAATTTTTAATAAAATCTGCGTAGATTTTTGCCTTCGGTGAAATCAGGATTGCTTAATGTTGATGAATAGATCCATCTCTCTCTCTCTCTCCTTTTTTTTTTTTTTTTTATTGCGATGACGGCGCATACCGCGCTGTTGAAACAACATGCAACACCGCAGAGGAAATTCCTTAACTGCAACATCCCTAGTAATGACACCTTCACAATCATGACATTACAAAGAATCCACTGGTACTAAATATGTCACAACTGATCATTGAGAATGTGCTAAATATAAAATTAATGCCTCGTTTCCAGTTTTCTGTGGAGCTAAAAATATGTGGCTGAGGTCATTTAAGCATTTGATTTAGTTGTGTTGGAGAAGGGATACATATCAAAGTGACAAGACATGGCCCTCGTAGACTGGACTTTGCCATCTCTAATGTAAAACATCAACCCCTATGTTCATAATGTGCTTAATGCGCTTGTATTTGCATATCTAGGGTTTACTAGGTAACAGTGAGTTTACACTGAATATTTGTCAGAATATGATAATTTATTCTTGGGGTGACACTTGAGGTACCAATCAAATTTTAGGGCCACCTGATCTATAGTCACTTAAGTTTCAAGATGGGCTATAAAAGAAACAACAAATTATCAAAATTGTTGAAATGGATAACAGACCATGTAAACACTTAATTCCTTATGCAAATTGTATTTGGAATTCAACTTAATTCCGAATAAAGTGGCTGGTTTATTTGTCTCTTAATTCCGAATTAGTTAATTCCTCTCTCATTTTCTATCCTGTAAACCCTTATTCCGCTCGTAGTTAATTCCTGTCGTTCTGCGCATGCTTGTCTTCACCTCCTGTCGCCCTGGCCACCATACACAGTGCTTCCCGTCTGACACAAACGGGCTCAAACCCCATTGGTTCACGTGAAAGTCACATAGCATGCTGGCGGCTAGCTACTGCTTCATAACTAGAATCTAAATCACGCAAAAATGGTTCTTATTACGATGTTTTCTCATGTTGTTGATGAAAGGAAATGATGTGGGTTTTAACTTCTGGTAGGCGTACGTACGTTACGTCACTCCAGCCGTCCAACCAATCAGAGCCCTTCTCAACCCCTGGCTTTAAAGTGGAATTAAGAAAACATGCAGTCCATGTAAACCTTCATTCGGAATTAAGATTTCCGTGTAAACTCGAAGGAGAAGATTTTAGTTCCGAATCAATTACTTTGTAATTATTAATTCCGGATTAAAAAACACCTGTGGCCACTGTCTGTAGAATAAATATGAATCTATAGCCACTTTCACACTGAAATTAGCGCGTCGACGCGGGTTTTTCAAAGCTGGGTTAACCCGCGATCAATCAACATTTGGCTCCTTTCACATTGACAAAAAAACGCGCGTCTGATCCTCTGCTGGCATGCTCACAGATGTGAGTCTGGTGATACAATCATGCTGCATTCACGTTCACGATGTTACCCAGCGCAACAGAAATCTAGGCAAGTAAACAATAATTGTTGCCATTTGTCTGACTTGTGTAGCCTATTTTTAAGTTAAAGTTTTGTTTAAATAA
>JAVQJG010062537.1:0-10016 GCA_036024015.1 Craterocephalus amniculus | reverse complement strand
TTCCTTTTTGCAATTGCTTGAGTGTTAATTTTATTATTATTTGATCCCCAGTGTTTTTGTTTTTGTCTTTACTACATTTTATGCAAACAGACATGTATTTTCTTGTTTTTGGGGACAGGGTTCATATAGAGCGCCAGTGTGTTGTGTTTGTTGTTGTTAAAGAGAGAGAGAGAGAAACAGAGAGAGAGAGAGAGAGAGAAGGACTGTATGTTGTCAGACACGCATTACAAGCATTACCCCCCCCCCCTAAATATGGTGACGTCATAGAACGACGCATTGACTCGACTTCAACTTTTACTGTCAAGTAGTCGACCTGAAAAAATCACAACTCGTTAATGCTCTACTATGTGTATGCATTTTATTTGCAGTAAATGGCAGCAAATAGGTCAGGTCCATCCTTCCTCGGGAAAAGGTCACAAGTTGCTGAACATCAGTGTGAAGCTGCTTTGCAAAAGCTGAAGTTACGACTTCTGCTCCTGAGCAGAGTTAGACCGTTTTCAAACAGGCGACATTCTAGTTGCTCTGCAGCCATGCAGGTGGAGGAACTGTGGCTCTCATATGGTAAATAGGTTAATTCACGATTAAATGATTACAACTTTATGAAATGTCAACTTTTTTAAGGAGTTTGATGGTTTCAGTTGCCAAAAGTTTCTGACCATTTCCCAGCTGAAAGGGAAAAGATATACCGAGCTGGGGGCTCGCTATATACGCCATCCATGACCCACCGACGAGCATTTCGCTGCAACAAAATGTTCTCCTGCTCTCTTTCCATCTGGGCTTTTGCTTCTTGAGCATAAAATGTTTGTACCGGATTAGTGAATCCTGATCGCGCTGGTTGAACCATTATGAGCTCATGCATGTTTTATTAAACACAAATTTTCATTTAATTTTTAATTTTGATAATCATTTAAGTTCAGTTTTATTTATTTTCACGTTTTTTTCTTGAAATGTTGATGTTAAAAGTTTGAGTACATGACTGCATAGATTGTGAGTTTGGCTTTACGAATGTTCAGATACATGTTGGTATTTTTACTAATACAGCTCCAGAAATGTTTCTTCTTTTATCTCTGTATTCAGACACAAGTTTTTAATGCAAATTAAAACTGGGAGGTTTTGCTCTCTGTTTTCAGTACGTTGGTTTTCTTTGTTTCTCTGGCTGTTAAAGTTTCTCCTCCTCCTAAGGTTTCGTTTGTTCTCCTGTCTTATTTCCTGGAGGTTCCTTGGATGATGCAATCTCTGCTTGTTTTTAATAACATTCTTTGAGTACCTGAATTAGTCTGTATGCATCGCTGGTATAATATACAGTATGCCTGCTTTTAAATGGAATAAACTCTCATTTTCTTTGGCTCACTCTCTCAGCCTTCCATCTTTTTTCTTGGCCCTTCCTTTCTCACCTCTGGAAGTGCTTTGCTTTTTTGGCATGAAGGCAAAAAGCCAAACTTGCCAAAGCATCAGAAAACCTTTTTAAGTGATGGGCTTTGATTTGTGTGTGGGAGTGTGTGTGCTGTTAATCAGCCCCGGTGTTTCCTTTCCTTTCATGCTGCAGGGTCGAACTCATGGCAGGTTGTGTCTGCTCAAGGCGCGGTGGTTCAGGGAGGTTATGGCCACAGCAGCGTGTACGATGAGGCCAGCGGCTGTGTCTTTGTCCACGGGGGATACAAGGCGCTCAGCAGCAACAAATACGGTCTGGTGGACCACATGTACCGCTACCACATTGGCACGAGGACATGGTGAGAGCCCTGCTACAGATTTCATGCTCTTCTTGCATCCAGGAAACAGCTGAAAACAAATCTGAGTCCAAACCCAAAGTGACCAAACAAGCCAAAGCAGTTTATTCTGAAAACTGCTTATCTTGTCCAAGGTTGTGGTCAGCTGTCACTATTTATATTTCCTCTGATCTGATTTCTGTCCTGTTTTTTATTGTTTTATCACCTACAAAGAGAAAGTTTCTTCGTTTTAGAGATGGCCATTGCTCTCCTAATTAGGTGGTTGCGGCTCCAACTGGAGAAAAGACTCACTCTCTCACCTCACTGGTAACAAATCCCATAAAAGTCATTCTGTTGCAGTTTCAGACAATTTAGATAAAAAAAGTTTTTATAATGAGACTAAACAAGGAAACTGAATGTTGCTGGAAGCCACTGGCCACTTTAACCCAGCAAAACCAACTGTGAATGGGCTGTTGACAGCTCATTGTGGGTGAAGGAGAATGACCAATCTGCAGTCGGAAAGAGGGGAGGAGGGTGAGAGTAGAAGGAAGTGACAGGAGGTTTGACCTCAGGTGGCTTCAGGCAGATGGATGGCTGAAAAATAGAGTTCAGCTCCATTACTCTCTTCCTCTCACTTCGATTACATGCACAAGCGTGCCCTCGCTACCATGCATGTGTTCCCATACACAGGCAACCTGCTGGCTGTGCCTCTCACTTTCTGCTTGGAATTAACTGCAGGAGTCTGGTGTCACTGAAGCTCATTGGCATGACATTCCTACACCAAAACATTTCTGGTATTTCCCTTTCTCTGCACACTTGCCTTCATTAGTTCCCATCATGATGTAGAAATGATAGAAATGGCAGGCATTGACTAAATATTCCTGCCCTTTGTACATTAGTTTAAACGTTGATTCCAGTCCCAGTCTGAAAGGTGTTTCCACTTATCTGCTTGATGCATATAGTTCTGTTCAGTGATTTGTTAATGAAAGGAGATTAAAGTCTTCTTTTAGACGTGGGCTCGTAGGCTGTGGGAAGAAGTGGGACGACAGCAAATGAAGAGGTCGCAGTTGGTCTCTACTATGTAACCTTAGACCTCAGAAGTCTCCCACTGCAGACTGACACGTTCAACAACATTGTGTGTGCGTGCTGCTCCCATGACAGAACAGTTGGCATGAAGGGCAGTCACCACAGGCCAGGTCACACATTCTCCAATAACATGCCATCATCTCACACACACACACACACCTGACTAATGCTTCCTCATAACTCTCACGCTGCTGACTTACACTGTTCTCTCTTCGTGTGTGTTTAGGTTGATTCTCAGGGAGAGCGGCTTGGCACGCTACCTCCACTCAGCTGTGCTGTTAGGCGGCACAATGCTGGTTTTCGGGGGAAACACTCACAATGACACGTCTCTAAGCAACGGAGCCAAGTGTTTCTCTGCAGACTTCCTGGCCTATGATATAGGTAAGAACAATGTTTTATTCCGGGTTGGGTCAGGGACGTCTCCTGGAGCCCACATAACAGGTTTGGCACCTTTCAGCACTGTTTCTCAAATGGTGGCACCATGTAAAATGTATAATAGTGTTTTGATATCAATGAAATATAAATGTACCTTTCTAAAGTAAAATGCATATTTAGTATCCAGTTTAAAGGGATGCTGTGTACCTTTTGGCCACTAGGGGGCAATAAACTCTGGAGCCCACTCCGGCAAAGCTACAGTGTTTGATTTCTGAAGAGGGCAGTCCCCTTGGAGCTCAAACGCTTTATCCTGACCCCGGAAATCTTCCAGTATTACTCATACTAGGCAGATGTTTGGGTCAAAAGTAACATAAAGTCCATTTAAAAAACTCAAGACCACCTACATTTGCCGAATAACATCACCTGCCCATAACTATGTTAAACAGACAAACAATGGGTTTATTGTTTGAAGCGTAGCAGCAATGAGTCAAGGGCAAAAGAAAGTCGAATTAGAGCTAATGAAATTCTGTTTTTAGGTAAGGATATTTTTTTGGGGCACCACAAGACATAAACAGCTCCTACCACTTCATCAAAAGCCCTGCTGGCTTCCTCTGTGGGGTCTTTGCTCTCACCATCACTGAAAACCTCCTACCCCTGCTGCTGAGACAGTGCTGGACATTAATACAGCAGGAAACTAAAATCTCTGCCTTTGCTGCAGTTTTCTGCAGGACAGATAAAATGGTAGCACAGGCTCATTGGAAAAGATGGAGTCATTTTCTCTCCAGTTAGAGGAATCCACAGATGTTAGTGGAAATCACCAACGTGTTGCTTTTGTTTGACATGGTTATACAGTAGTGGCAATATTTACAGAGAAGTGTAGTTCTGGAAAAATTTGGAGGGAAAACAAAAAGAGGACATCTTACTTGAAAATGTTCCTTTAAATTTTTTTTAATTTCAAATTTCTTTAGTAATAAATCTTAATAAATATAGCTTTATAAATAATACAGTGTTGTGTTTACCTCTGGTTTCAACACAAAAGGCACAGATTTACTTGGATGGAAACGGTTTGAGAGCCACAGGTCTAGAGAAACAGCAGCCAGGTCACATTGCACGGACGTGTCATGTTTCACTGCTGTCTGTGTGTATAAGGTTTTTTCAAACTGATTTTCTGATTTGATTTTGGTTTGTTTTAGTTGGAGCAGCTCAAACATTCCCTGATGTCAAACTCTGCAACTTGCATGGACACTACTTTTACAGCTGTTTCTCGCGGATTTTTCATGCTGCCTCTGATTTATAATAACCGTTAATTAAACCGTAAATTACAATTTCTTTTGTTTTATTTTAAAGATTTGTTACCAAGTCTGGTTTACTTATCTACTTTACTGAATTACAACCACTATCAATTTAGCATCTACTCAACAGCCTTGTTTTTTTTACGTGGAAGTGTATAAGGTTGCCCAGAAAAGACTTTCTTGGATGTTAAAACTGAGAGTCTAAGACGGTTTGAGGAAAAAAGAGCTTTACCTCATATCACCTTCTGTTTAAAACAATTAGCTCCTGCCTCTTTAGGGCTGCCATTCCTAAAAGGCCCAATCTGCAGTTGATTGTTTGTCTTTCCTGGTGACAGCAAACTAATAGTTGTAATGGACTTATCCTCTATTTCTATTGATCCAAGTGTACCGAAGTAGCCCTCCGAAGGCTTCTGGCTGCTAACAAACCCTCAGAGTTCAACTGTCTCCTGTTGGGGAATTTCAGCTTGGGTTCAGACTGCACAAAAAGCAATGTGAACCCGCACATTTACTCTGCTGTGTGTCTGCACTTCTCAGAGACGCTCTGGGAGAGTTAACTTTGTTGTTCCAGCACACAACCTGGCTCCCTGGGCGGCTTTTCCCTGCTGGATTGTTCTTGCTTTAAATTGCTCCTTTTTCAGCAGAAAAAAGGTGCAGCTGACATGACGGCACACAAGAGTTGACTTTTTTTGTTCTTTGGAGTCATTCAGACTGGCCATACACATGTAGGCTTTAACACTCATTTCTTGGTTTGATATCTGCAGAAAGAGAATGCAGTGAAATGCCACTAAAGATGCAAAGGCAGATTAAAAAATAAATTAATAAATAAAAAAGACATTAGAAATCTGACAATGTCGAACCTTCTGACTGGATACTGGGAGGAAAGCAGGTGAGTGTTGGGATGCAAACCCTGCAGTAAAGGTACAGAGTTGGGATTATAAAGGATGCCATTACAGGCTTCCCAGTTGCACCATACAGCAGATGGCACGAGGATGTTTCCACCCCTTGACAGGGGTAGAGAAATGGAAGGAAGAGGGAGCTGTGGGAGAGGAAAAGAGGGATTACATCAACTCTTCACAGGAGGAAAACTACAGGGAGGATAGAGATTAACAGGCAAGAGGGGACGGAAGATGGCTGGATATTTACTCGGACAACAGGCTCAATGATTCACAATAGAAAATAATCGGAAACAGAAAGTGGTTAAAAAGGAGAAACGTGCTGGTAAAGACGCTTGTTTACCATTCCAAGAGGTTTTTTTTCCATCTAAAACATTTTTGCTTTTCTAAGTTTTGTGAAATGTTTTATATTTGATCTGCACCTTTTTGGCTTAAAGTAATTGTTTTCATAGGATCGGTCAAGGACCCCTGGGTGTTTGCTGTCCCAGTCTTCATGCGTTTGTAGAATTGTGATCGAGTCGCTAGGGGGATTCTGTGGGAAGTACTTTGGGATTTCAGGGTGCCAAGAGGGTTCCTACATGCTCTTAGGTTAATGAACTCTCGGCACTTAGCCAAGGATGACCCATTGGCTCAGTCATTGTCTGGTTTTCAGGAACAAGGGACAACAAGAAGAGATGCTTGATCTACTTATAGTTCGGTTCCTCACGTGGTCTGCTGTTCAGCCTGGAATTGAAGAGCAGGACCATAAGCACTGTGTAAAACTACCAGAGAGACCGTCAGATAAAACATTTTATTTTAATGTCCTAGACCCGTTTCTTTTAGAGATTTTCCCAAACGTTTTTATCTTTAGTTATCTTTCTCCCTGGTCTATCTCAGTTTCACTCCAAGAACAGAACACCCCATGAGAGCGTTGAAGATGGCACTGATGGATGGGCCTCTCTTTGAAGAGAAAAACTCATGTCTGATGAGACACTGCAATCAGTTAACAGAAAGGCTCTTGGGGTCTTATATTGGTGATGAGGTCAGTATTTGGCTTATAGCAAAATAATGGCAGGAAAAGCAACAGCTACTGCATCATTATTAGTATTTAAGGTCCCTAAACCAAGGGCATCAGGGATACAGTACAGTACAATTGCTAAGGCCCCTACACTGCCTGCAGTGCTCATCTTTATAAGAGTGAGAACAACAAAAGCAAGACCTGTCCATTTAAAAAACATGGTTAGCATTTTGAATTTCCTGACATTATCACTGGGGCAAATCCATTTCTCTTCAATTTTCTGCTACATATTGCAGTAATGCAAAAAATAAAAGAATGACTGTGAGGCACATTAATTTAAGGAGAGAAGTGCTTGGGAATTAAGGGAATATATATATATATATATATACACACACACAGGGTGATGAAAATGAAGATTAAAAGGAGGGATTTGGGGATGGGAAAGGAGGCAGTGTGTACTGAATTAGATGGTCTGAAGACAACAGAAATGTAGCAGCGTTTCTGAAAAGCAAAAATCAAAGGTGGTAAACAACGCAGGAGAAGAAAATGGTTTCAAATGTGGGGCCTCTTTTGCATCAGCTACACTCAATAAATGTGTGTGTTTACATATCCCTCAGCTCTGTGTAAACACACCCTTGTATTTATAATAAATATCATGATTTATTCATCACATAATCCATATTTACTCTAACTTTATTGTCCAGTAGCCATGTGGAGACAAGCAGAGGGAAGCCCAATGGTTGAACGTTAGAGATCTGAGCTGAAATGAGGTAAAATGTTAGTGGCAGATATTTTTCAATCTGGCTTCTACTTGGAATGTTATATAACTTTGTTTATGTTGTAGTTTTCCAATTCTAGTTGTTAAAAAATGATCATTTTGACATAATGGCAGGCTGAATTTTTTTTTCAGATTTGTTTACACTTCCAGTCTTTGTGTAATACAGAGCTGACTGAACGTCTCAGCTTTATATATTCCATACTATTACCCTCCTCATGAAAAGAAATAAACTAATTTTACTCAAAAAAAGGGGGATGACTTCTGTCATGACCTAATTTAGCTGATGTAAAGTTCAGCCATGCTCCAACAGTGTTGGCTGCTGTTTAGGAATGGAATAATATGCTAACAGATCATCTTTTTGGCTTTTTAGCACAATATCAAAGGCAAGGTTTACACTGAAGGTCTATTTTCTGAGATCCAATCTTTTTTTTTTGGTGGTTGACATTGTAATTTAAATGCAACCTACATCAGGCTCTGGTGTAAACAGGCTATGGTCCTGACGTGACCTGCATGAGCAGAGGATGATGTGGCGTCACACACTTATGCAACTTATGATGGCTACAAAGTTGCAAATTAAATACTATTAATGAAGTAGTTGTTGTTGCTTTTTCTGCCATTTATTTTAATACAAGTCAAATACTGACCTCCTTTTGTCCCCCAAATGTATTATTTACATCCTGCAAATATGGAATTTAAGTACAGTTTAAACTGAAGGTTTCCTTGTGGAGTCCTCCTGAAACCAGCAATGTAAGCCTTTTTAAATGTTAAACTTTTGCTTCTCACAAAGCCACCTAGCTGATATTCTGCTTCAACTTCTATCAATATATTTACAAATAAATAAATAAAAACAAAATTTCTGCCCTCTGCTTCATCTCTGCAGGACATGGTTAATTAGTTCCACCTGTGGAAGCCACTTCTCACCATCCCTTGTTTCATCTTCCTTGGCTCCTGCTCGCTGTCTGCGAGCGGCCGTTCTGCGCACTAATTTGTTTTTGTTTTGCCGCGCTAACCTTGGAGGGCTGACATGATGTTATTAGCTTCTCTTGCTCCTCTGCTGCCACACATTAGATTCAGCCTACATGGAAAGCACTTTTCATTTGGATTTAATCATTCTCTCCCCCCCTTCAGCTCCATCCAACCCCTCTCCCACCCTCCCCCTCAAGCCAAGGAACCCTCACACTTCTAATTAGATTTTGGGGGAAAATGAACTCTGATTAAAAACGCAGTCCTCTCCAGCTCCAGCTTGCACCCACACACACTGTATGCAGCGCAGAGACAACGCATCCGGCTGAGAGGCCCACGGCAGGCTGGGGCTTGTTTTTAAGATGTTGGCAGCCATGATATATTGGAGGAGCAAGCAGTAGCTGCTGCTCGAGCATCCACCTCTTCCTCCCCATCCTCACAGCCTTCTTCATCAAGTCCTCCATTAGTGCAGATCAGATCAGCCTGTCAATCAGTCCGGCCTGCCTGTCTGCTTCGATCTGGCCTTATGGTTTCTCTCTCTGTCCCACCATGCATTATTAACACAGATTTTCTCATATCCTGAGAGGAAATTAAAATCTGTGCTGATGTGTGATTGTGTGTGTGTCTCTGTGTGTGTTGGTTGAGGCTGATAAGTACATGTTGAGCCTGCAGGTCTCTGGTGGACAGCATGGCTGCCCCAGTCTCTCTGGGTCTGGTTGGAGTGTGAATATTCAGAGCAGTCGGGACATTGGACCTGATGTCATTGAAGCTATAATCTTTTTTAATTACTCTGTTAAATGATCGGTATCTGTCTTTCATATGTCCTTACAACTTCACAAAGTATTTTCTTTCAAAGAGGTTGTGTTGCAATAAGTTCAAGAATGACTAAATAAATCTAAAGTCAGCTGCCTTTGTTTCACAGCTCTTAAAACTGGCTGTTTTCAAGGAACGGAGCTCCCGCTGTGCTAATTCCCTGAAGTACCTGTAAGCTTATTTCAGTGCTCAGAGTGCCAGGTGTCAGAAGTGAGATGTATTTAAAGTTTTAGCACCACATGTGCTAAGAGGTTCAGATGGATGTCGCGTAGCGGTGCATACCTGAAGCCCCGCTGAGCGATGACTGCCTTCACAGGAGTGTCAATTTGATTCAGAGCCTCCCAGGTTATATTAAAGTTTAACTGACAAAACAGCTGTTCCCGTGCACAATCTAGAAATATATTCCCGCAAAAACAAAGATTCCAGCTGGAGTGATTTGAAGTTGCACAGAGACAGATTCAGACTTTTACCTTAAGGTTTAGTTCTTCTGACTCAACATCTGAAGCTTCAGTCTGTTTGATCACCGTTTGTTATGTTAAATGATTTTTAATCACTTGTTTGAGTCTGTTTACAGGATGTATTTTTTTAGTTCACCAATCAGATGTGTCCCTTTAAAAGGCTGCATGCATTTGCTTCTGAATAGTCTCTTTAATTTAATTAGAAACCGAAGCAGGAGGCCGCTCGCCTCGTCCACTGCAGGATAAACTCAACTGGACTTTTGTTGGTGGAAAGTTTGGACTTAAGCTTATAATGTAACAACTTAAAGGAACTATACCTGATATTATTCTAATCTTTCTAAGAAAAATGGTTTTCTACGTGGTATGTGGTAAAAGTGGTAATTTCATTACAATTAATGACTCATTGATTGCGCATATGTACGAGTCCAGGGCATTTTAGTTAGCGAAAGCGGCTAGTTTTTTAGCATTGGCGGGACACTCTTTCTCTGCCGGGTTAATTTTTGGAACATCCAGACTCCGATCAGCCAGTAATAGCGTTCCCCTAGTGATCCGGAGTCAAATTATGAAAGTTAAACCCCTTAGCCAAGAAAAAGCGTCACACAAAAGCTTAAAAAAAAATAGCCGCTATCGCTAACTAAGCTAGCCGGACGTGAAA
>JAVQJG010062536.1:0-10156 GCA_036024015.1 Craterocephalus amniculus | reverse complement strand
AAGTGAAGGCTTTTATTATTGAATGAACATCTCTCATCAACAGGTTCGCCTTGATGTAAAATAAAGTTTTGAGGGGAAAAGAAAAAAAGAAAAACATGTTAGCCTCAAGCTACGGTCCTCCAGACATCCCGGCAGCCGTATTAGCGGTTGTTAACGTCAGATATTTAAACAGCTATTCCGTTGTTAATACCTGAACTTCTGACCTTATGATAAAACCTGTTAATTACATTTAAATGTGTTTTCCGCTCTGCTGCCTGCGCTGCTGCAGCTTCTACTGCTCGTCATTTTCCTCTTCTTCTTCTATGGATTATAACAGGCAGAAAGACGCGCAAAGCATCTTGGGATATGTGAGGCCATGAAGGATGGTAGCTTTGCATCCTCAGAATTTGGGGAAAAGGAGGACACATTCAGAGGTCTCATTTTAAGGACTCTTGAATTTTTGACTAAACGGGACAGCCTTCGCGCGGTCTTGTGACGTCAGCGTCCTTAAAATGCAACCTTGAAAGGACGCAGACCCGGAATTGAGACACACCCAACGTATCGGAACAATACTCGCGACACTTCCGTGTCATTTGCTCGAGACATAGGCTACTCGAGCACACAGACTCGAGCGTAACATCACTAGCTAACGGTATGTTTGCAGATTCAGCCTGCATAACTTCCAGACCTGATCTTGTCCCTCTCTGCAACCCAGAAGCTCCGGCCTCAGTCCACTCCTTAGCTCCTCGCTCTCCCCGGAACTCACCTGTCCCGCTGGGCCACAATATGTAGGACACATTGATTTAAATAACTGGGTTGGCTCATGCAGCATGATAATCTGACTCAGGAATAACTGCACTTTTATTATGCAACTAATATCATAAAGCAGATAATAGGTGTAAATCCACTGTAAATGGAAAACATTTACAGGAACAAGGAAGTTTCAGTTGCAGGAATCCAACCAGGATGTTGAAGTTGGAAAATAACCACTATTGTTGCTTCTTTAAATGACCTAGTTTTTGCAACTTCTTTATCAAGAACTTTGAGACTGCTGAGGGTTTCACATGGATGAAACTCTGCGTTATCTGCACTTTCATGATGCTTATAGATGAAAAAACCCAAGAGATAAAGGTTTACAGGAATGGAAATGAGGAACGTTTCCTAGAAAAGAACTGCTGAGTCTTCACTGAAAACAGATATGTGTCTAATTAACTCCTCTGACCTATTATATCCCATCAACCTGCCATGCCTGGTTCTGGGTGCTGAGTCTCTTCCAAATGAAGTGGAAGTAAAGCTACAACGTAGGAGCTGCCCCATGTTCTGGTACAGCTTCAACTGCCTCTACGAAAATAATTATATATGATGTGCTTTACAACACACTGTACTGCTACAAGTATGTCACCACCTTGGTGACCTGGATTAATGCAGGACTTTATTGTCTGTCACGTGGAGCCACAAAGATGGAGAGCCAAACAAAAACATAGAAATACAAAGTCCTCTTTATTTATATTAGTAGGATTAGATAAAGACGATAAAGTGTTCTTATGATACAATTAAACAGTTACACAGACAAATGTTTGAAGCTGACTGAAGTACAGTGTTTTAATCTGCCTGTTGTTAATTTGGACTCTTGGTAAATTTTTAACTGAACATTCCTTCAGTTTTTTTTCTGATTAACGAAATGCAGAAAAAGTGTTTATCTTGTTTTAGATGAAATGGTATAAACATAAAGTTTAGCATATGGCTGTGTAAACTAAGGTTGACAAGTAAGTGGGAAGATTAAACGTATGAAACTGAAATGATTTAGAATAAATCTGTCCTCACAAGTACTTTGAACCAATGACATCACATGAGCAGAGGAGACGCCCCGTCTGAAGGATATAAAGACAGCAGTTTGTCGTCTCCTCTTAGATTCATCTGTGTGGATTTACTTTAACAAAACTTGAACTTCTTTCATAAAAACATCCCTAAAACTCCATCATGCTGCTGTTGTTCTTCCTGTTTGGTCTGGCTCTAGGTGCTGAGTCTCCTTCAGATCAAGTGGAAGTGAGGCTACAACGAGGCGGCTGTCCCATGTTCTGGTACAGCTTCAACGGCCGCTGCTACAAGTATGTTGCATCACGCTTGACCTGGGGTGAAGCAGAGCTCCACTGTGTGTCAGAAGGAGCCAACCTGGTGTCCATTCACAGTATGGAAGAACACAAGTTTGTCAATTCTCTGATTAAGAACTTTGACCCGACTCGGGAATTCACCTGGATTGGACTCACTGATCTCCACAAAGAAGGAGGATGGATCTGGTCTGATGGATCTAAGGTTAGCTTTACCCTTTGGGATCCAGGACAGCCTGACAATGCTAACGGACGAGAACACTGTGGACACACCATGAATGGCATCAACTTTGTGTGGAATGATCATGTGTGCTCTATTGGACGAACTTTTGTCTGTGCAACTCGCGCAGTTTGTCCTTAGAGACAAAAAGTTCCACAGTGCTACAGTGAGCTGGCTTTCTGAAAATAAGAGTACTTAAGAATATTTCTGATAGAAACTTCCAAAGGATTTAAAAAGGTTTTCTTTCTACCATGATCTACTGAGAAATCAACTAATGTTTTTCTATTAATTGTGAAGAACAATATTTTCTCTTAAGTTTCATTTATAACCACAATGACCTTATTTCTACTTTTTAGTCTTAATAAAACTAAGTTGATAGAATCTCCGGCTGCTTCTTTCTTTCATTGAATAAAATGTAAAAAGAAAAAAAGATACTGCAAAGACAAAACAGCAGAACAGCTTTGTTCAGACCCATCTCTTCTCAAACACACTGGTTTTACTGTAAATCTGATGGTTTCCTAAGCTGGGTTATTTGTCATGAATTCGCTTGCATGAATACAAACTGATGACAACAGATTGGGTCAAAATGTTTAGTGCATGAGGTTACACTGTTGTGAATTGGCACTATACAAATAAAACTGCATTGAGTTTAATCAAAGGTCAGCCGCTAAGTTGGGGACATGTCTGACTGTCCACTTAAGTCAAACATTTGCATGAATTAATTAGTAGTTAATACCAGTATCCATACAAGTAATAAAATTAAAAAAAAAATGCAATTAGAGTTTTTCATTTTCAAGATCAAGTTCAGCGCTCAAACAAGTGAACATTAAATTCTATAACACATTTCATAACACACATCACTGTTCCACAGCTCAGCAGTTAACAGTTTGCTTCACTTTACATCTTTTTTCATCTTGGTTGACTTCAGTACAAAAGCACATGTCCTGAAATTTAAGGAATCAAGTTTAGGGTTTCCGTAAAAACTGTGTGATGGTTTTTTGTGCATATTTTATGATCAAGGGGCTGGCTTCTTTTATTGTTTATTTAATTCTCCAAGTACACCTGGCATAAAAAGCAACCCCCGCTATTTGTGGGGGGATGCATTTCCTGCCAAGTGTGCATTTTATGCCAGGCGCACTTGGCAGGAAATGCCCCCCCATCCCTCCAACACCGATAGTCAGAGCAATAATGCAGGCTATTTCCTGTAATAGTAAACATGAAACTATGAAAACATAAGCCTTAGGCTGCTATAAGTTCAGACTAGAGCCCGATTGAATGATATCCGATATATCGGCCGATATCGATATCAGTGTTGTTTTTTTCAATGATGACAAAGACGGAATTATTTTGTTGCTGACTAATTTTTTCATGATGATGACGAGCTACAAGTTTCCCTCTAATGACGAAAACATGACGAGACGTGCAAAAATTTTCATTGACGAGACGAAAATGTCAGCAGGTCAGTCAGACATTCAGAATCTGAGATTTCTGTCCTCAAAAGCTGCAGCTGCTCCTTGTTTGGAAACATATACCATCTGCATGCATTACACACCTGCTGTCAGTCACACACACGCTGTTGAGTTTCTCAATTCATTGATGGACCGCCGCAGCATGCTGCGTCAACAAGGGGCTTGTTGGTGGGAAACCGCAGTGATCCATGCCAAGCCATGATCTCTTCATGTTCAGTGTGATACAAAGGCCTTGTGGTCATTTTTACCATTAAGCTGTACATGATATACAAACACACACCTCTGCTTATATTCAAAGAACCGATGATTATGTTGCTTATTTATTGTAATATATTGTTTATTTATGGTGAGAAAATGTCTTTGTTTTTGTGCCATGTTCAGAGCTTCAACAGTGTGAACGTGCACACTTGAGAAAAGGGGAATTAGAAGCACTTTTACGTATTTTGTGGCCACTTGGTGGCAGCAAAAGAGCTTGTGAGTCTCTCCTCTCCTCTTTATTTTCTGGTGTCTGACGCTAGAACAGAGCAAACCGATGGGAGGATGTATTAAGTGTTTTCCCAGCCACTGTCATGATCGTGTAAAGTTAAGTTGTTTCCAAAAATCAATGTTGTTCAAAACATGTTTGCATGATGAAACAAAACAAAAGACAAATTTCTGTCACCTGTGGCAGACAATACCTCATGCAGGCCTACATATATGAAGATTAAAAGATTATTTGAAAGCCTCTGTTGCGAATTTTACCAATACAAAATGGGCATGACACTGAAATAATCTGAATTTTAACTTTGCAGTTAATTGAGAGGTAAGCTAATCTGTTTTTTGTAGCCGACAATAACAAACATACACTAAATGTTAAGTAGTAACCTGCAATAAGTTACATCTTAACCATTTTTTTTCATAAATCAATGCAGATAATTGCCACGATGAACAAAGTGCATCCACAGTTCCTCTGGAAGATTCTTATCTGTAGAAGTAGCTATTAGTTTAGGATCCGATCTTCCAGTGAAGGAAAATGTCTCCGGCTACAAAAGTATGTCTTTATAGACTGGGTGATATATTGGCTTAATATTCATAATCTATCTGAGGTATTGTTACAGTTAATGCAAATAAAGTAGTATCCGCTCACAGAAAATAAAAACTCCATTAAATTCAATGTGTTTTGTCTTTGATACTGATTAATCAGAAGTGATTATGGGATTCGTGACTGTTCTTCCATCTGCCGTGTCAGCTGTGCTGTGCCTCAATATTGAGAAAAACAGCCAGGAAAAAAATAGTGCCATAGGAGATTTTGTTCCGATATGAAAGGAAATCCACGCTCTATTCGCCAGGTTAATGAGAAAATATTGTTCAGATGAATAATGGTCTGTAGGAAAATAGCCCTCAAACTGAAAATCGAGAAAGTGCATGCAGACCTCAGGTGGGGATTTCTGTTGTGCTTTAATGTTGAGCTTTCTTTAAGGATCCATGATTTACTTTGTTGTGTGTTGGAGGCATAGTAAGTTTATTTGTATAGCACATTTTCATGTTCAAGACAATTCAAAGTACTTTACATAAAACATTAAAAGCATCAAAAGCTAGTCAATAATTACAATAAAATCAGTTAAACACACCAACACAGATGCACAAAAAAATAATTAAAAAGATTTAAAAGCATGATAAGTGAAAAGATACCTTACAGATAAATGCATGAGAAAATCACTGTTTTTAACCTGGATTTAAAAGTTTCTACTGGTGAAAATTTTATGTGGCAGTTTTTTCCACTTGCATCATAACAGCTAAAAGCTGCTTCTCCAGGTTTGGTCTGGACTCTGATCTGGACCAGCTGACCTGAGTGTGTTGGAGCAGAGACAGAAAACCTGTAGGATCTCTTGATTACCCCTCTTTTTATGGAGGCCATATCACTCATGTCAGGAATACTTCCATCTGTGTTACTCAGCCTGCTGTTCTGACCTGGTTCTGTGATGATGACTTTTCCCCAGTGAAACTGTCAATGTACATGTTTATGGCCATACAAACCTTTGTGTTTTGAATAATAAAACAAAGCCATAATATGTAAGACACATTGATTTAAATAACTGGGTTACATCCGCACTTTTATAATGCAATTACTATTGTAAAGTAGATAATAAGGTGCAGCTCCTCTGTAAATGGAAAACTTTTACAGGAACAAGGAAGTTTCAGTTGCAGGAATCCAACCAGGATGTTGAAGTTGGAAAATAACCACTACTGTTGCTTTTTTTAAATGATCTAGTTTTTGTAACTTCTTGATCAAGAACTTTCAGACTGCTGAGGGTTTCACATGGATGAAACTCTTTGTTATCTGCACTTTCATGATGCTTATAGATGAAAAAACCCAAGAGATAAAGGTGGTAAAGGTTACTGAAAACAGACATGTGTCTGATTAATTCCCCTAACCAATGATATCACATCAACAGAGGAAATACCCGCCTGTACGATATACAAGAAAGATGCCATGCCTCTGGCTCTGCTAGAGTTTTGGTCACACACATCCATGGAAGTAAACTCCAAGAACCCATTACTTCATAACTACCTACTTGAGACTCCACAATGTTGTTTTTCTACTTCCTGCCTGGCTCTGTGTGCTAAGTTTCTTTCAGATGAAGTGTATATCAGTCTACAATCAAGGAGCTGTCCCATGTTCTGGTACAGCTTCAACTGCCTCTACATAAATAAATATATATAATGTGTTTTACAACATACTGTACTGCTACAAGTATGTCGCCACCTTGATGACCAGGATTAAGGCAGAGCTTATGGGCCACAAGGATGGAGAGCCAAACAAAAACATACCAATTCAAAGTTCTCCTCAGTTATATTAGCAGGATTATAAAGAAATAAAGTTTTTTTTATGATGCAATAAAATCACAGTTACACAGCAGAATGATGAAGCTGACTGAATAACATGTTATCTATATTTCTGGACTCCAGGTAAATTTTTAACTTGACACTCCTTCAGTTGTTTTTCTGTTTGACTAAATGTAGAAAATGTGTTTACCTCGTTTTAAATATATTTGTATGATCTTGATGTTTAAAATATGGAAGTGCAAACCAGGGTTGAAAATATGTTGGAAGTTTAAACTTATAAAATTTAAATGATTTAGAATAAATCTGTCCTCACAAGTACATGAGAACCAGTGACATCACATCAGCAGAGGAGAAGCCCGTCTGAAGGATATAAAGACAGCAGTTTGTCGTCTCCTCTTAGATTCATCTGTGTGGATTTACTTTAACAAAACTTGAACTCCTCTCATAAAAACAGACCTAAAACTCCATCATGCTGCTGTTGTTCTTCCTGTTTGGTCTGGCTCTGGGTGCTTAGTCTCCTTCTGATGAAGTGAAAGTGAGGCTACAACGTGGCAGCTGTCCCATGTTCTGCTACAGCTACAACGGTCGCTGCTATAAGTATGTTACATCACGCTTGACCTGGGGTGAAGCAGACAGAGCTACGCTGTGTGTCAGAAGGAACCAACCTGGTGTCCATTCACAGTATGGACGAACACAATTTTGTAAATTTTCTGATTAAGAACTTTGACCCGACTCGGAAATTCACCTGGATCGGACTCACTGATCTCCACAAAGAAGGAGGATGGATGTGGTCTGATGGATCTCAGGTCAACTTTACTTTTGGAGCCCAAATGAACCAAATAATTTCAATGGAATTGAACACCGTGGACACACAATGCACGGCAACATGTGGAATGATATTCTGTGCTCTAATCAACATGCTTTTGTTTGTGCATCTCGCACAGATTCTCCATAGCGACATAAAAAGTTCCTCATACTGATTTACTTATGCTGGTCCTGTGTTTTCAAACATATGCTAGTGTTATTTAAGGTGCAATTCTAAATAGAAATTTCTGAATAATAGCAAAAGATGTTTATTTCAAACATAACCACAAATAAAACCAATCACTGTTTTTAATAATCACACAGGTAGAGAAAATATACTTTTTCTGTTGTCTAACCTTAAAAAAGATAAGTAACGTAGCTTCTGTAAATTACTGGTTGATGGTTGTCATAAATATGCAAAATTATATTTTTCTCTCTCTCTTTTTTTTTCAAGACTGTGTGCAGAACTGAATTGAAAATATTTTTGGACAATCCTTTAATGTATGTGATCTTCTAGGCTCTGTTGATAAGGTAACAACGTAACTGGATTAAAAGATGACTTGCAGAAAACAGAATGTATATGAGGACTGTGGTCCATAGGGTCTTTCTGTCATGTTGTCCTTCTCTGAATACATGTATTGATCATGATAATAAGCTAATTCATAATGAAGAAACTGTTAGATTATACTCATGTACTCATTTCACCCCAATTGCTCATCATTGTCTCCCAGTTGTAGCAAATTCAAACCTCTGCTTCTGGCTTACAAAGCCCTTGTCTACCTTCACTCCATAATCCAGAGCTAAACCCCCTCTTGATAGTTACACTCTGCCTTTGAAAGTCGCTTGTGGTTCCATGACAACATGAAGCCAAATCACTTGCCAGACTCTTCTCCTCAGTTGGTCCACCGTGGTGCAATGATCTGCCGAACTCTGTCCGATCCACAGAGTCCGTATCCTGCTTTAAGAGCAGGCTAAGGTCTCAGCTGTTCAAAGAATGTTTCCAAGTACACATATGCCTAAGATGATGACATTGTGTTGTGATACAATGATGGCCAAATGGAGACGATATAGTAATCTCATGACTAATAAGAGACTAAAAAACAAACAAACAAAACAGCACTACCCTTAGCCTCCATGGCAGAACCTGTTTCCAACTGGACTCAGCTTGTTTGATTTTTTGCTTGTGTCGTTCTCATTGTCAGCTGTAAGTCGCTTTGGGCAAAAGTGTTGGCTAAATTACTGTAGTTCTAGTAGTAGTTGTTAATATTTAGAAGAGTTAACGGTTATTGGAATTTTTCCCTTTACCAATGGCCAGATAGAAATTAAGTACATAAAGATAAAGTTGAACTGAGTCAATACAAAAAGAAAGAGTCAACATGTTTTAAATGAAACATACTGGTATAACAATAGAATAGTAAAACAATTCGCATTTTTTTCTAGCTTTTCTCAAAATCATGAGTCGCAGGTGGTATGTGTCTCCATTGCATATATCTCCTCCGTCATTTCCATCCACTGTGTCAATATTGAGGGTCGCTTTTCAACCATTATCTTGTAATGGCCTTCTTGTCATAATCTTAAAGAGGTACTGATCTTCCTTCCTTTTTTGTTGTTCTGGAATCAGCCGCAAATAAAGTATCAGAGGGTTAGTGGATATTACACAAGGACAAAAACTGAGCCCACATAATGCTTTAAAAACCCGAAGCTTTCTGTGGAATGATCTCAGCTAGAAGGGGACAGTAAAATATCCCCACTGCCAGAGAACAAGGTGTTCATGCTAAGAGGAGCTCAGGTCTAAGTTTAAGGTAATGCCAGAGATAGAGGGAGCAATTTACATCCTAACAGGCTGTTTGTAAATTATGAGCAAAGAACACAACAATAAATATAAAACTTCTCCTCAGTCTTACAAGATTATTTTACAACGTAATAAAATCCCAATTCCACAGAAAAAAAAAACATTTACAGCTGAATGAATAACAAGTCACTATGTCCTTTTATTTCTCTGCTTCACAGGATATAATGATATTGAGTTTAGAAGACATGATTTTAACATTTTGAACATTAAACAGAAAAGGGGGTGAGGTATGTTGCTTTGACATTCTTTCTGTTTTTTTGTGAGATAGAAATTGACAATGTACTCAATATAAAGATATTGGTGAACTGTTGAGTTCTTTCCATTATCAAAATGAGTTACTGTACTTTCACGCGACGAAAAAAAGCTCCACTGTAATAATGTCTGAACTGCTTAATTTTCTTGAGACAAAAATTACAATCAATGTTGTTTTCAACAAAAGAACAAAAGGTTAAAAAAAATCATAAACATTATAAAAATAGCTAAATGATTCAATTTGAAAGATAACAGAATAACATATATTACTTTTGGCATCACATTCCCTAACCAAATATGGTCGCTGAAACATTTGCTCTATGAGCAGATCATTACTGCTCAGTCATTTAGCAGATGCTTTGATCCAAATGAACTTACAGCCGAGTAAAGCAGTAATGTCACTGTTGGAGGCAAAGAGGGTAAAGTATCTTGCCAAAGGACATAATGACTGGGGCAGGAGCAGGATTCAAACCACTTTCAGGTTATTGGAAGCCCTGTTCGGCCGCCTTCACTGCTGCCTCAATAAAGTGTCTAAAATTATTTTAAATAAACAAACAGAACTAAACCCACAAATTTTGATATTTACATTATTTCGGTTACAGTTGTTACTTATGAGCAGGCAGAAACACGAAGATGCTGGAATGTT
>JAVQJG010062532.1:0-10217 GCA_036024015.1 Craterocephalus amniculus | reverse complement strand
ATTCAGGTGTGCTGGAGAAGGGTTGCATCTAAAAGTTGCAGGATAGTAGATCTTGAGGACCGGACTTGAGCACCCCTGCCCTAAAGGACCATATAAACTGTTGTATGTGTGATATTTATGCGCAGAATCACAATCTGTTTTACATGTTCGTAAGGAGTTTTCGAGACAAATGTCCCTCCATACATTTTCCTCCTGCTGGGCAGAGCGGAGACTTGAAAACTTGCTGCATCGTGCTGGTTAACCCCAGACAATTTGCTCCGCCTTTCAGGCTGAAGCTGCTGGAGATCCAGGCAGGTGTAGATGGTTTCATGGTGTACGACCTGAACCTGATCGGGCCGATGCAGGAAGTAAGGACCTCATCATCACAGCTGTCTCGGCTTCATTTCAGTCCTCCAGTCTTGATGCAGATGTTTGTCCTGCTGCAGCTCTTCCAGATACACACTGCAGGGGAAAACCAGCTCCACCAGCTGCGAGAGGAAGTCTCAGTAAAACCCGAGGACCTGCTCTCCATGCCTACAGTCAGTGGAATTCTTTTCATCATTAAACATGAGCCACCATATTGTCAAATACACCAACGATCTACTTTTAAAAACCCTAATCTAAAAATTCAGCCAGCTCTCCATCTCATGGGTCAGGGACCTCCACTTATAAGTTAAGGTTTGCTTAGGCTGGTAGTGAAGATATTCGCCTGGTTCTAACTACGCCTATTTTCTAGGGGTGGGACAATACATCGATCTGTATCGATACATCGATCATATGGTCAATGATTCAATGATATCGATCAAAAATCCTAATATCGGACAAAAATCAATAGAGTAACCAGTTATCAAACACACTTTTATTTTAAAAATATTTTCTTTTAAACTAAATGTTAATGCCAGAACTCATTAATAAAGAAAGTTTAAATGATGATCTAGGTGCTTTTAGTTATGAATGGAAACAATTGTGATCAATCACTCATTTAATTGCTTTATATCGTTTCATATTGATCGGAGGATCCTAGATCAAATCGAATCAAAATCGTATCGTGACTGAATTTGAGATATTGGCAAACATCGAATCGCTGTATCACTATATCGATATAATATTGTATCGAGATCAACCAATGATTCCCACCCCTACTATTTTCCCAGAATCTGCCCCGTTTCTCAGCATACAGCCAGGCATGGAAAGGCGACCCCTAAATGCCCCACCCCAACTGTAACCCTCTGGTTTCTGTAGCTGAATAGGCTACGGCTAGTCACCATGGCTTCAAAGGCATGTAGTAAAAGTAATTATCAAAGCAGTATGAAAGCAAAACCCGAATCGCAGAGTAAACATGCATATTTGTCCAAACAGATTTACGACCGGCCTTATAGCGGTAGTCTCGTGTATCGCGAGACTTCCAAACCAAAACAAGTGCGAGCGTCAATGGGCTAAATTGCAAACGCCGTTTCTGGTAAGGGGAGACCCGATAGAGGAGGTAATGTCCGCTTTTTCATCAGAACAGGTCAGTCAAGCAAAATAATTACTTCTAAGCTGCTTTATGACGATGATAAGGCTGCATAGAGACTTGCATAGAGCCTCTTTAAATGCAGATTAGTAAATTTATGACTTTTTTAGACCCTGCGGGAGCCATGTTTTTCACTTCTTTTCTCTCTCTCTTTTTCTATTCTCCCTGTCAGGACCAGCATCAATATGGAATAAATAAAAAGGGACATAGAGAATAGTGCCCAAGTATCAAGGGGAGCCATATCAAAAAAGCCAAATTTCCTTTGCAGTATGCTATAAAATTCGCCATGCAAATCAAATTGGTTTGGCACAATACTGCAGCCAGTTTAACATTCAGTTTAGCATTCTGGTTCCCTTAAAGCGCAGGAAATAATACAATGAAAAAGTTTAATTTGAGTCCATTTATATGAACAAACACTTTCTAAAATTTTACATCCTAACATTCACATCCCTTAGCGAGGCAAAATCAACTCACACAAGTTTAAAAATGCATATGTCGTCCTAGATGTTGGGAAACGAAAACAGCATGACTGAAGGCTTTAGTCCTGGAGCCAGAAATGGTTCATTTGAGTCCACGTAAGTCACTGAAACACAATGATCTGCTTGTACCAAGTACAACTGATATTTATCATCATTTCTTTATATGTAAAGTATCATAATCTAACAAGCAACTTTGCATCCAGAGATTTACAAAAACAAAACACTCACTCCACAAATTTCCCTCTAAACATTGCATGAAACTGTAGCAACATTAAGAGTAGATGAGTATGTCAAGTGCATGTGACAAACGTGCTTCTATCCTCATTAGATACACCGTCACACTTCAGCAGACACATGACCACAAGTCAGAGTAACTAAAGCTTTCATTTGCTTACCAACGCAGCAAAAACATCTCAGGCTGGAAGAGGAGATTACAAAATAACAGAGCTGCTCTTTTCCGACTGTGATACTACGTTTCCCTGGTGATATTGGGTCCCTCTTACATCTGTGGTCAGTCAGTGTTTTACTCGCGCCTTGTGCACCTCCTGTATTCTTGAGAGGCCCAGAGAAGCTGCGATATACCACCTTGCTTTATTCACCAGAATGCATCTCACCACAGAGGAGAAGATAGAACTGGGAATCAATCCTGAATTTGGGGTAAGTGAAGCACCGTCCTGACTCTATTTTGATAGTTTCATTGGCTCTGATAGTTTTCCAAGAGTTTTTTTTCAACAAGAAAGAGGAAAAAGTGTCTAGAGTGTAGCTTACAGCAGTAAAGAGCTGAATATAAGCCACTAAGGAATGTTAAGTGACCAAAGTGTGCACGTGTTTCACAAAACACGAGTTTTTTCAGTGGAATCAATTGCATGGGTCAGAATTTGTGGTCTTCAATTTCATATGTGATTTAAAAGAGCTCCTGGCTCTAGCTACAGATAATAAAACCTTCATTTCTAAGCAGAAACTAAAGTAAGCTCAAGCAGGACAGTGGCGTGAGTTTGTGCTATTATTCCTATTTACACGCTCACATGAGGACTTGTTTTCCATATAAGGACAAGATCAAGTGGTGATGAAGTAAATCATTAAAATTTAGGTTAGATGAGGGTAAACATTAAAGCCTATGAAAGTTAGACTTTGTGGTAAGAGATAAAGGTTAAGTCTCCAGAAAGTAAAGTCCATGTTATTTTGTCTAAGTCCCTCTGTGTGTGAATGGTAAAAACATCAGACTGCATGGGGTGTGCAAGTGTCCACAGCTGACTCCAGGGTCGATGTTTTTCCCTTTTTTTTTTTTTTTCCCTACTCTCCAAATTTGACCAAGAATCTGGAAAGCGGGAACATAAAACAAAGAAGTGTACAGATGGGTGAGCAGGTCAGTCTGTCAGCATGCTGACACGCAGAGGCAGGACAGCCCATTTATCACCCTGAAGCTTGTATTGTGCGTCGCCTGACACTCGTATAGAAAAGCCCAAGAATAAAACTTCCTGTTTTAAGTTCAGATATGTTGAATTAGGAATTATAGATTTCATTATTAATGTGAGTCTGCCAACTTTGGCATTCAGATTAGGTTTTCATGATTCATTCGTCAACATGTTTCACAAGAGCTCTTTAAAAAACTGGAATAAGGCTGTATTGTTTTTTTTCTTCTTTTTTTCATGTTATTGGTATAAGCTAAGTGTAAATCTAAGTCCACTTTTTCTCTTGCTTCTGTCTTTGGTTTAATCTCAGATAGGACAAAAACACCCTGATTCAGAGTTCTGCAACATATTAAATCTTTCTTTTTCATAATGACATTAAAAGTAAGTTATTTTTCTTTACCTCAAGTAACACAGTATTTAAGTTTCAGTTTTTGAATACTTAAATGAATAAATAAATATCAAACTAAATAGAAAATCCAATTAAATTAAACAGTAATTCTGGAACTCAAAGGATTACCGAAGAAAAAAACTATAAGAAAATAGAAACTCATGTCTATAACAATGTGACTTCAATGTGTCAGTGACCTTAAAAGGGATGTTTTGTTTTAAATAAAACAGTATTTGATCTGTGAAACATAAAAGTCTCCACTCTCTCATTCATCTTGTACCGTATGCTTTGCTATGTTGCCGTCATTTTGCACAAGAAGCCTTTTGTTTTCCAGCCAGGAGAAGTCAGATTGTGCTGGTCCATTTAGGGTTTCACATATCAGACAGGGTAGTTCAGACCTCAGGAAGCAAAGATTGGCTTTCAGATATAAGTGAAATTTACTGGCAGCTTTTTGCTCTGGGCTCAACATTAAAAACAGAGGTTCAGACTTTGCGTTACTCGATTTACTTGAACTTTCTCTGCATGTATGTTGTTTTTTTGGGGGGTTTTTTGTTTAGTTTTTTTGAATCAATCTTCTCAAACAGGTTTAGGGCTGTTAGTTAATTTTTTTAGTTTTTACAAAATTCACATCAAGCAAGAACTTTTTTTTTTTTTTTCATTGATGAAGGTTGGGCAAGAAGAGAAGCTGAAGCAACAACAGTTGAAGAGTTGAGTGTTCAGGTTCAGTGACCTGGCTAAGTACAGAGTACACTTCCTGACATAAGACGGATTCCTGCAGCTTCCACTGCAAATACACGCATAATATTTCTCAGAAGTATCATCGCCCATTGACATCATGAAAGCTCTATAAACTAGACAGCTGAATGGTTTGGTTTATTAATCACCTGCAAACAACTGCCAAAAACATGTCTTGAACTAGTTCTGCAGTTTTCTTGTGTGTTTTATAGTCTCTGACCGCAAACCTCTCTCTTAGCATCATTCATGCATCTGGTTTTCTCAGGCAAAACTCACCTATTCATGTAGTCATGGATGGAAAGCACACATTTAAGCACATGATGCTGTGCACTGAACAATCACGCTGGCCAGATTTAATGATGATTAGCCACACATAATCTGTTTTCATCCGTCCGGCCATCCACCCACCCATTCATTTGTCTATTATTTCTGACTATTCTAAGATACCTTGAATATCAAATAATACAAGTGTTCCTTCATCTTAAATGCTTTTTGCAATTACAGCTTTATCTTTAAACAAGATCATTAGTTTAAATCTGTAAGATCTCACCACACAAAGCACTAAGAGACATGATGTATAATTTTAACTGGACTGCTATGACATTTTATATTTATTTTGATGCTTATTCAGGTGAACTAACTGTATTTTTAATCTGATGCAAATTTAACTTACAGTGCAAACCTTTTAGCAACATTTCAAATTAAATACAGTTATCTTTACAGTGGATGATAACTTCCACATTAAAACTTTGTCGGATTATGTTTTTCCTTATGTGCTCTGTTGACAGATAATTTCTGTTGGTCATTGTCATAAACACACTGCTTCATCTTTCTGCAGAGAATAGTTTGATTGGCAGATTATTGATTTTATATATTATCTAGAGATATGAGGAGTCTCTCTGTCTAATACTAGTTTTACTAATAAATACAACATTATAGTTGGAGACAATTTAGAACGGCAACACATTATGCAAAGCAAAACTATGCTGCAGTAATCTCTGTAAACCGAAATAGTGTGCATGCAGCCACTAGATGGAGACAGATGTTCATGCTAGCTCCTGAGCCAGCGTTTGTGTACAGTGCCTGCTAAGATTGTAATATGAGGTATTAAAAATGAGCAGGAATCATAGAGCGTATGAGTCCACAGCTCTGCAGTTTGAGTCATCTGGCTCCTTGCGAGATTGGTGCAACAGTGAGATGCTCAACACAAGGTGTCTTTTTTTGTGTGAAGAGCGAACTGACTGCCAACCTAAACCTGCAGATATTGGTTCTAATGTGTGTTACATAAGAAATTCAGAGAGAATGTCGTGCAATAGCTCCAGGCATTATTATTTATTACACATACAAAATTATATGATCAAGAAAAAAATTTCTTTGATTATTGATTTGAAAAGCCCCCACAACCCTGGGTTAGATGGAGGGATTTCAAAAGCACTGTTGAAAATATCCTTGTATCTCACAAAAAATGCGATCCTTGTCATCATCTGTTTTCCCTTTTGCTTTTCCGTCATCACTGTACATGTCCATAAAACAGATGCTCATGTTGCACAACCTTTGGAGCCAGATCATGTCAAACATGGTCACATAAGATTTATAAATATTGAGTATCCTGGTACATTTTTTAAATCAGGTCATATGGCAGGATAAAACAGGCTGCAACAATGTTCTGTCCAATCACGTTGTTCACTGATCGTGGCAGATGAGCCTCTATGAGGTTGAACAATTAACAAGGCAAAAAAAATATGTTTGATAGTTAACTTTAACAAATTATGAGATAAAATTAAATATAATTAAGTTAAATTTTTTTCCTCACATTGAGATGAAGCATCTGTTTGACAAGAAACACAAATTGGCCATTTGCAAAAGGAAGTGCGAGCATTGCCAGCTGAAAGCATTCCCTGCAATGTGTAGTATAATCATTAACCACTGAAAAAGTCTTTGCTAAATGCATTGAGCCAAACGGAATATTTTATATATGAAAACTTGATACTGTATGTTCACAGATAAGGAAAAAATAAGAAAAGATTGGAAACTGATTTCTCTTGAATGAGTTGATGTTTTGGCTTTGAATGGTTAAAACAGCACAGACTATCCTGTAGGCAACGCAACAAAACAACACTCCAGCAGTCAAACAAAGCCAGGGGACAGACTGATGCATGTATCCAAGAAAAAATGAATGTTTTTGATTAATTTGAAGATTATCTTGCAACAAGCATTCCTTTCAGGAGCAAAAACATCAATACTGGACTGACTTTTGTGACAAGAATGTGTCTTTGAGGAGTTCTGTACCAGTGTCCTCCAACATGTTTGTATTTGTTGCTTGCTGATGTTTTAAAGTGATTCAAACTATGATAAAAAAACAGCATCTGTTGAGTGGATCGATGCTTACACAGACATGTATTTGCATGTGTGTGTGTGTGTGTGTGTGTATGTGTGTATGTGTTTTGTGAGCAGTCTGTTACAGAGGCTGCAGAAAGTGTATGTCAGTGATGTTATCTTGTGATTGAAAGCACAGCATGTTGTTGGTCAAACTGAAAATGTCCTAAAATATCATCTCAGAAATACTGCCTCGATCCAACACTTGGCTGTAAAGGGCAGTTGGAAGGTACGCCTTGGACCTAGAGACTTTGAGAACAAAAGTTAAATTTAGATGGGCGGAAGCTACACACTCCAGGATAATCGGCTGATTTTTATCCCTATCTCAAAAGCCAGCAAAGAATATGTGTTTGAAAACAACATCGTGTCTGATATCCTGTGGTATGGGGTTTGTTAAGAGTTGGCTCTCAACTCTCACGCATTGGGCGTGAAACCCACGCATTTCGGCTTGTTCACACACTCACACTCCGCACGTAGCATTTTACGCAGAGAAATCATAGGTCAATGCCGCGTTGGAATAACTACTACACTACTCACAGTGCACTGCAGCAGGGCCTGCAGCGCGAGTCTCTGCAGCTCTGGAGGCAGGATGCGCGTAGTCGAATTGCTCACTGACTTGAATTGCAGGGAACTGAATTGAAGCATAGCTTCCCAAGGAATGAGGAATTTTACAGTGATTGGTAAAGATACAGGAGGAAAATGATGCAGGTGAGCTGAATCACACACCACAAATGACCTGATAGGCGTCTGAGGGTTAACTCCTGTAGATAAAATGTTAGATAAACTCAGAGTTTTTGTTTGATTTCGAAGGACCGAGTAAAACTGGAGATACTATCATGTGAATTTAACTGTATAAAAATAAAGGGGGACGTGTTTGCATAATCAGGCAGATTCTAAAGTCTAATAATTAATTCAGTAAGTGTTTATTGTTATTTGTAGGTTGAATTGGTCAAATCAGGTGTCAGCTCCAGGTTCTAGTGAAATATCATTAATACAATGGAAAGCTGCAGATGCCAGAATAATATTAATTCAACCAAGTTGGCCTGCTTCCTGCATTTCGCTCTCTCACCCTGTCCTAGAAAGCTCTACTGAGCAAAACCCTTCATGACGAAACATAAAACCAATGCAGTGTCTGGTTATACCAGTTAGAATACAATACTTTCTATTCATTATTAAAATTTAAATGTATAAATGCAATTCACATTGTTAAAAATGTTAATTGTTGCTTTGCACTAGTTATCCAACTGTAAAATTTAGTTCTGTTTTATACCTCATAATGCAATATTAGTCATATCAAAAATAAGAATTGCAGCATCTGTTTGTCTGAAATATCAGGGAAGAATCAACTCAGAATTCTAACATTTGTCATAATGTTGCTCAACAATTACTGTTCTCCAATCTACCAAAAACGCTCCTGATATATGGCAGGACAATAGAATTATTGTAATTTTTGCACACGTAATGAGCAATAACTACAGTGAAGTCCAGACGGGGAATCTGTAATGTGCAATTGCCAATTTATGGACACCCTGGAATTTAGAGCAATTTTTAAGACAGTTCACGGGGAGTTCTGCGCATGTGCAAGTGACTTATGCATAAATTATGAAAATTGTCCATAAGCCATATGCTCAAAACTCATTCTGAGACCCGAAAAGTTGAGAGCCCAGTTCGTTTGGTCTGATCACCTAATGTTGCATTGATCAAAACAGAAACCAATTGAGGTGTCAGCTGACTCAGCTGTCTGATGGGAAAAAGAAGTAAACACAAACATAAAAATGATAACGTCACTATTTTCATTACTTGTTATTTACAATTATTGTGGTAAAGTTAGCATTACTGGTGCTAACATCCAGAACAGCCCAGTTCTCCAAGCTATCAGTAACACTTGTGACAATTTGTACTCACTTTCAAATCACAGTATAATCCACTCAGCCAGGCCTGGAATTCCATCATTTTAGGGGTGAGGCTATGGAAGTAAATCTGTTCCATCAGATTTTGAAATTTAGAAGCATCTGAATTTGATACAGTGAAATTTCATATAGCAAGTTAACATATGCGAATTATTTTCATCTGAATTAAACTCTTAAATTTCTCTACATTATATTTTCTGTAGTATTTTTTCAATGTTATAAATTTCAGAAGTCAAAATTGGAAGATGAAAAATTAACAGGAAATAAATTGATTATGAAAGATTAAAAGGAAAACATTTCAGATGCCCAAATTCAACAGGCCAAATTCGGTGGTCAAAATTCAATGTCACTGGCATTCAGCCAATCAAATCAGACTCCTTCGATCACATGACACTGACCCTTTGGCCAGCAGCAGAGCTGAAGTTGGAAGTTGAAGCTGGAATCACTGACCCAATATCTTATAATACATTTAAAGCTGATGTCTGTAACTATTATAAAAGTAACTTTTTGTCATATTTTATAAAACTGACAACATGTCCAGACGGTAGTACATGAAACAAGTGATCTGTGAAAAAAACCCAGGAAGGGAGGGGGAGTGACGTGAGACTTGTGTCTGTTCAAAATTTCAGGCTAAGTCCGCTCTCCTCTCAGGGTTAAAGATATAAAAATCCATTATACGAAAGATAAGAATAACAGCATTTGTTTGTTTCTCAGATGTCTGGGAAAAGAGAAGGGTGAGATCGGTAAAGTCTTTATGCAGTATATATTCATATTTTAAACAAAACCTCTCTATACTATTATAAATAATACACAATTCTTGGACAAGACTTACTGGTGTAGTTTGCAAGCTAAAGACATGCTGGTTAGTGCTAGCATTAGAAATGTGCTGCCTGCAAACTATGAAATATTTATTTTGAGTTCATATTGATTAAAATATGACTTTTATAAATGTATAAATTGGTTGATAAATCTGTCCACCTCCGTCATGTCTTCCATATCAGTTTCCTTTCTTCTTCTTTTGTTGAGAAGCTGAGGATAAATCAATCCATGTACTGATGGATAACATCATTTATTATATATTTATGCAACATATTTATAATATAATTTTGAACAAAGTTCAAATTTTTTCGAAAGTCACTATCCCTGGCCAGTCGTGCGTTGGAGAAGTCGCTAACACACTTTACCAATATTGAGCCAGCACACATCGATGGTTGTTAAAAATGAACTGTGTTTTAAATATAATAAATCAAATGTTGACTTGTTTTTACACATGTATCCGTTAGCCAGAAATCAAACTGTCAGAAAAATCTCGTGGAGGAAAGAAGATGTACCTGTCAGGGTATTACAACCACTTTGGCCCTAATGCAAACAATTTTTCAAGCAGCACACGGCCGGAGGGGGGGGGGGCATGGCTGTGCTAAATTC
>JAVQJG010062530.1:0-20587 GCA_036024015.1 Craterocephalus amniculus | reverse complement strand
GCCAATCTGGCACCCGTGCCAGTCTCTCAGCCAGGTGGGGTGGAGGCTCTCCAAGGATGGAACTGGATGAGTCCGTAAGCCCAGCGGCAGCGTAGACCAATTGGATGGCAGCAAAAGTTCTGACGAAGCAGATAACGTCCAGTGACAGACCCAATTAGGTCCAGTGAAATTGATCAGGCCTAAAGGGACTAACAGCAGAGCAGCAGTGGTATACAGAAGCAGACCTGGCAGCAGAAGTTCGGGTTAGCACCACCTTAGCATCTGTAACTGCATTAGGTGGTCCGGGTCCGTCTGGCGTGACACAGAGCAGTCTGTGTAGGGGTACACGTCCGCTTATAGGGAGGATCCGATGTTGCATTGGCATTTTTAGTCCCGCCGGCAACCCAGTAGCAAACAGGGCCAGTTAATGGTAATTTACAGCAACCTCCAGTGGATCCAACACAATGACAGTGTGAGCCTGCAGCACGCAGCCACACCCACACCAAACCCTGAAACAAAACCATAATGAGCAGCACTGGACGGATAAAGCACAATGAACTGTTTACAGCCACTGCTGAAAACCTACCTGCCACCAGCCCAAAGAATTCTCAGATGCCAAGGAATGACGCAGCCCAATCACCAGCAAGCAAACGGCAACATTCTGGATCCACTCACCTTTATCTGGTGGCTCCAGTGCACTAATTGGCCACAGCTTAAGCAATCTGTTAATTACTAGTGACACAGCTGTGTCCTGCTACAGTGACATCGTTGATGTGCGTTTCTGGAGCCATCACTGCCCTGCAGTGTCCAGAGGCTGAGAAACCCACCAGGCAACTTTTCATCTGGAACAACAGCTTCCCAGAAGGTTCCCCAAAATAAAGCATCTGGTGTGTCACGTTCTAATTTTCTCAGGCATGACAGTGCAGGTTGGTTGAAAATGGGATTTCTTGATATATTGGAAAGTATACATGAGGCTGCAGTTACAGTTTATAGAAAGAACAGAACTTTTGCAATTTTCTCAGTGATGTGCTCCCTATGGACGGGTTATTTGGTAGCCAATTCATCTTGAATCCTACCTGTACTGTAAGCTCTCTCTGGCCAATTAAAGAGTCTTATTTGCTCTTCTGTCCTTGGTTCTCTTTTGTTTTCTCTCTTCCTCCAATAATGTCTTCAGATGTTTGTTTTTTTTGCTGAATCTGCCACAGTGCATGTTAAAAGTGACCAGTTTGTTTACATCTGCTGGCTTGCGTGTAACACATGCAGAAAGCAAAAAAAAAAGGTGTACAGTGCAGTTTCTCTGCTTTGGTACACTGCTGGGCTGCTCCAGAAATGCACATAATAGATGTCACTGTACCACCTAAACAAGTCCAGAAAGCAGAATTTAAAGGTAGAAAAATTAAGGAGTGGGTCTTTAAAGTCCATTGAAATCAATCATCATCCCTCTCCAAGTACCCAGAGTTCTCTTCTACTCTCTCAGCATTTTATGTCTCTGTCTATATTTTCAGAGTCAAAAGCAGGAGCATCCAGTGCAAATCAAGCAGCAGAGGAGGAGATGAAGAAATTAAGCCTGGAGAAAGAAAAATAGTGTCCTCTTTGCAGTACAATGCCGTGTCATCTGCTCTGTCATTCAAACACAATGACAAAAGATTGTGTCTTCAGATTCACCTTTTAGCGACATCAGGACATCTTTATTCCTCTACAGTCAGGCCTTAGTTACCACCTCCAGAACAGGAACCAATATTTCTACATTTATTTTATGAAAAAATGGATAAAGGGACAATTAAGTAATTATATTTGTTTGTTCAACTCTCCCTGCGCTAATCTAAAACTAGCCAACTGGATGTATGAACATGGGATAGTCTTTCCTGTCTCAGTCACACTGTCATTATCTTATCTTCCACAACTGACATGCTTAATGTTGCATTTAGTGGCAACCATCACATGTTTTGCAATCCTATTAGATAGTTTTTCTCATTTTACATGTGTCACGACTCTAGCAACTATACTTCCATCTTTAAGCAATAAAACTCCATCTGCATCCCATTAGAAAATTGCAGCCAGAAACATCCATTTAAGGTAAAATGTCACTGCCCAATCCCATCGAGTTTAATTATTATTTAGGAGGGTAGCACAGGGTTGACTGACAGCTTGAGGTCACATAAATTTGCATATTTATACACCAGTGGATTGGACATTTACAAACAGGAAATGGTCTTGGTAATTCCAGCTGAGATTAACAGCTGCTTCAACACACCAAGCTGTCAACTGGTCTAAAAGTGAACCGAATAATTAACTGACAACTGATTTCCAGACTGTCCAGAAACAGTAAATAATAAAAGTTTGTGTTTTTGGACAGACAAACTAGTAAAATTAGAATTTTTTTCCCATCTTTTTCAGTTTATTTAGAGGGAAAAACTATTAAAGAGTGAAATAACATTTTGATAATTTGATTTATAGTCGACTATCCATATTTAGTATGGAATAACGTTAAGATATTACTTAACGGCCCAGTCAACAGAAGAGTAGCTTAGACTTCTCACCAGTAATATTCCACATTGTTGTTATAATTAGGAAGAGTTACGGTCCAGGGCCGATTGAATGAAAGATGATATACATTTTTCTTGAAAAACAAGTTAGAACCCCAAAGAAAAACATACTTCATGTCATTCTGCTTTAAAATGGTCTCCTAGAATACAACACAACCAGTCAAATGATTTGATACAGTATATAAACAGATCTTAATTCAGCTTTACCTCTCATCTTTGCCATTGTTTTGCTTCCCAGAGGGCATTTGTGTGATTGTGACAAAAAGGAGCTGGTTGTGTTTTTAAAAAAAATCATTAGCTTAAAACATTTTCAGCATCACGAACAAACCATCTAAGGACTATTGCTGGGAGTCCTTTGACAAACCATTTGATGATTTCTTACTGTCATACAGACATTTCTAGCTGTTTCATTCAACAGATATTTGCTCTCCAGCCAATGCTCTTTCTTTAAAACAAGCAAACAAAAAACAATAAAACTCCCAATGACTGGAATAATTCTAAGTGGCTGCATCTGCAGATATGTAATGGATGATAAAGGCTCAGGTTAGTGTTAAACAAAGAAGCTGACAAGCGCCCAGATTAAATGTATCTATATTTCCTTATTACATTTAGAATTTCTTTTGATTACATAAAATAAAATGAATGTTTACAACTATAATGACTAATGGTAATTCAGGTTGGACATCACCATTTGACTAAACATCAATGTTTTTATTCTTTAAACAGGGTGAGGAGTTATTAGAATACACAAATCAGCTACAGAGAAACATCTGTTTACAGAAATACACTAAAATACACCAGACTGTTAGCAGTCTAACCATGTTGCTGTAAATGTGTTATTGACCAACAGGGTTTGCTACAGAGGTTTGTTTGTGCAGATGAATTTACATATTTTCGATTAACGGGGGAAAGTTGCCAGTGAGGAAATTGAGCTCTCATTTTTGACTCATAGATGCTTAAAGAGCCCCTACCCTGGTCATATAGCACTGTACTGCATGACACTGAATGTACAGTGATTTTTTTTTCTGACTCATTGTTTCACTTTGTACAGAAATAAATTTTAATAAACCAATTAACCGTTTAGATTCAAACTCTAAAAGGTAATTGTTGCATTTTCTTTTAATTATTTTTTTACGTTTAAAAAAAATTATATAGTCATTACCACACTATTTGTCATTTATTTCTGTTTCACTGCAGTGGCATTATTGAGTATATTTTGTGACAATCCTTGCATTACCTTCACATCATACTGGACATGTCTGCAAGAAACTAAACAACATAAGTGAAACAGAACTGAAGCTCACAATAGGTGTCACTATATCATGAGTTTATTTCGCCGGTGCAACAATGGGCCCTTTCTCCACAATGAACAACAACAAAAAACCCAGTACATTCCTGTGTACGCTTTATTTTTTATCTTCTGCTGTGTATTTATGGACAATGTAATGTTTTGTTGTGTTTTTGAATGGTTATGGTGTCTTTTAAATCTGGGGAGTTTTTGTTCCAGTTTTACTTGAATTGTAGATGATTACATCTGTAATCCAAATTTCTTTGATACAATAAAATGTTTAAATTGGTGATGGCTTTGTTTTGATTCATATTTATCCAGGAACATCTCATGAACATTAGAAGAAACTGCCCTGGCTGCCTGCTTGTTTGACAGTGTATGAAGTGACGTTGAGCATCTAAAGTGAAATGAACCAGGATCTCTTCCCCCATTTAAATGTCAAGAAAGAAACATGTTAGTGGAAAGAAAGTTAGCATGGCAGAACTGGTTATGGGTTTACTTAATGCAAATTTGACTAAATGCTAAAAATAGGTGCCCAGTGGTTAATAATTGAATGTTTTCAGGGCTGAGAGCATAAAAAGGCATACATTTTTCATAAACAAGGTGGAACTTGGCAAATACATTTTTCAAACACTGCAGTAGTTTAAGCTACATTTTGGTTTCCTTACAGTCACCTTCTGCTGTTTATTGGATGAGTGAGGCCAGCTACATTTTCGTTTCATTTTTATTCATTCATTCATTAGCTTACACGGATTATTTTAGGCATGACTTGACAGCAACCAAGACAATAAACTGTAGTGAAACAAAATTTACACTCCAATGTTTTACATTTATTTAAGCTCTGTCTGAAAAGTTGAGCCTTTATTTATTTGTTTACATTCTTTAGAAATAAAAACATGAGAAAGTGTATAGTGTTGCCGGGTCATATCCTACATGTTTCACATAAAAGTGATAAGTTTGTATCCATTAATCAGAAGTTCTACAGTTTAGGTTTCTGTCATACAACAGAGAAATCTACTTGGGTAGCTCTTTTTTTGGTTTTTCGGTTTGTTTTTTGACAAACTGGGACTGAAGCCATGTCCTCTGGTCAACCCTGGAGCTATCATCTGTCTTTGCTCTACGGCCCCCCCTGCTGGAAAAGCAGAGAATGAAAATTACTGTTTACAAGAAACACGAACATTTCCGCTGAGCATATAAAGTCAAAGAAAGCTCCGGCAAAGGTAGTAAATAAGTAGCTTCATTGTGCAGAATAAATGTCCCAGAATTTGTCTCAGAAAGGTTTAGAGCATCATCATTTCACGTTAAAAATGTCCTTAGTGGCATTGTTTCGATTCGCTTGTCTTCCAGGGGCCAGAATTATTCACAGTCAAACTATACTGTTGTGTGATGACACACTGATTTAACATTTCTATCCTGATGGAAGTGGGCTCCAGAGTGACAGCATGCTTTTTAATTAGGCACAAGAAGGTCTCTTGACGGTTTGAATATGGCTATAATTGGACATGAACTGCAGTGTTTGTACCACTTTGTTGGCAAATCTATTGAAGTGATACATCTTTGAAAAATTGAGTCTTTTGCCTGTATGAACAGTGCCACTAATTTGCAGACTTAACAATCATCAACATTACTTTTCTGATGGTATGTGATGATCTGACAGTTTACTGTGGCGCTGCCTGTTGGTTTCGCTTCAAATTTGCCACCTATTTGTATAATTTACAACAATCACTATTCTTTTGCAGTTGGCAAAACTCTGTAAAACACATACACTGTATGTGCTCAGAGAGGCTTTTAGATTTCCATTTTTAAAATTTCATGTACAAATGTACAATTAGAAATTATTTAAAGAAATATACTGAACGATATCAAGATGTGTTTCTTGGTGACAGTTTTATTTTTGTTTGTTTGTTCTAATATGTCACACTTCTGTGATCTTACAATCAGGTGCTAATCTCTGAGAAGGACTTTTAACATACATTTGCATCAAAAGAAATATTAACTTCAAAAGTCATGTCAAAAGGGATCCAAACAAAGATCCATAAGTTGATGTATCAATTTTAAAACCAGCAAGGGGTCATGTAAGAAGCTTTAAAAGGCTGCAGGCATTCTTTAAAAAAAAACAAAAAACAAAAACAAAGCGTGTACATTGATTTCTGTTATAATTATTTCCAGTTTGTAGAACTGATGTGCCCTAACTTACTCCCTTTGATTGAAAAACTGATCTAATAACAGTACTGGGACTTACCCTAACCCTTACGACTCACAGTAAAAGTTAAAGAAAAAAAGACACTGTGCACTGCAATCCCCTCTCTTGGTTCCATCTTTAGCCAAAAAAGAACCACAAAGACCACCACTTAAGATTTTTCAAAGTTTAATGGCGGGTTAAATGATTTGTGTTCAGTTCAAACTACAATCAGAAAACGTTTCTGTTGTTGTGTCTCAGTAACAACTTAAATTAATACCATGGACTTTATTATATAACATGACCAGCATGTACAGTTTGCATTTAAATTACTGTGATACTACTGTAAAATAAGATGTGAGGAGATTTATATCATTACACTGCATCTTACCTTTGGAAGATGATCTTAATGTTAAGCCACCCTTCCCTCCTCTCATTGTTCCCTCAGTCATTAAAACGAATGGCTTTTTGGTTTTGTTACAAAAAGTGAGTCACTGTTAACCTCAGTTAACATTTTGTTCTTAAAAAATAAGAAAAGAAAAAAAACTATTACAAAAGAAGTCCTGTCTATTGTTTTGTATCTGTAGTGGGGTCTTGAAGAGATTTTTCTGACAAATCTTCTTGTGTGGATCTCTGTTCTTTTGTAACACTGGAATCTGAAAATCCTGGAGGACATAGAAAATTGGAAAAGACATTGGAAAATGTTGTTCAGCTAAAAGGGAAACTATATCCGTATCTGTTAATCTCACCATGAGATCACTTGGACATGAATTAAATAACATATCAAATCAATGGAACCGAACATATTTATGGGGGAAAAAAAAGTTCTTCCCTGCAGGCTGAGTCACAAAGCTTGACTTGAGTATATTTTATAATTTTTATAGCAGAATTTGTTAAACTATTTATAACTTTGACTTAATATGGCCATAATGACACCAGTCAAAGCTGTCAAAAACTGTCTTTGGCGGGTAAAATGTTGGATGGCCAACAACTGTCTTCGGTTGTTGGTCCTTCAGATAGTCTGAAGGGCTTGTGGTTGTTTTTGGTTACTCAAATTCTTTACCATTTGGTAGATAAAATGTTTTAGTTTTTATCATGAATCTTAGAAATGAACTGATTAAATAAACCTGCCTGAAATGTCTCTACCAGCTGATTTGGGGATGTAATGTCAAAAGAAAGTGATTGTTATCCCGTTGCTGTTTAAAATTTTGACCATTTCACTGTCAGTATTTTATTGTTAATTCTTATCTCAACTATTCCCTAAAAGATCATGCAAAGAAATGTAACAATGTGGCCCAAAAAGGCTTGTTAACGTTTTAACTTTCACAGAGAAAATTTTCTTTCCATTTTGCTTTCAAACCCTCAGAAGCAACTGGGAATCTTTTTTGACTCTGAAAGAAAATATGTCATACTGATGGATCATTACTAAAAACATGCTTTTTTTACTTGAGGAACATTTCTCATCAATAATCCATCTTTCCTGCAATGACTTGAAGTTTTACAACCTTCATTTTACTCAAGGCTTGCCTATTGTAACTGGTCTCTCCATCTCTCCAATGGCACCTGATTAAATATGAAAAAGATTTTAAAATTCCTTTGTGTATTTTTTTACATTTCAGGTTTGCACTTGAGTTTATTTCTAAACTCCTTTGCTCCCACTCTAACCCCAGACTTCTTAAGTCCCTTGAAAAAAACTTTCAGCTGTTTCTCAGCTGAGGTTATTTATATGCCTTTTGCATTCATTGATGAAAAGCAGTGGAACAACTATCTGTTGTTTTTACATATCTTTGAAAGCACTTTGCTAACATGTTTTAAATTGTTTTGCTTTTTACTGTAAGTCTGGTTTTATCTTACTTTTTTCCATTTCTCAATGTGAAATAAATGTGAGCTGAACAATCTGTGATTTTACAGATCACATACATAACATGAACAAAATATTACAGAGCATACCATTTGAGCCACTCTCTTTCCATTTGAACTTGTTGTCTTCAGTGTGTCGCGTCCAAGTCGAGCGGAAGCTCACCAGTTCAGCCGTGATGTGTGCGAGACTCCATTGAAGACCTCTGGAGCTTTCCTTCCAAAGATTGCTGTAGGCAAATTATATCAGTTTGTACCGACATCATTGTTGCCGTCAAGATTTATCCTACAGGATTCAATGAGCCTTTGACTTATTATGTAGTGTCACCAATCAAATACCAGTCAAATATTACAAATATTCTGACAATAAACATGCAACTTAAATATCCAGCCTTAAAAAGACATTTTAAATAAGATATTGGATTAACGGGTGCACATTTGATGGAAGGTTAGTACTGTCAGCTTATAGTAAGAGGGTTCATCATATACAACATGATGGGACTCTTTGTAGAATGTGCACGTTCTCACCATGCATAGGTTGTCCAGTCCCCTTTCTGCAGTCAAAACAGACAAACTAACTAACTGAAAAAACACATGCTTGTAAGGTTCATTGATGATTTAAAATTGTCGGTAATTGACTGTGAGGATGTTTATCTCATTTGTTTCCGAGTTGAATCTTTGAAGGACTAGCAACCAGTAAAGGGTGTACCCTGCCTGTCATCTGAAAGTAGCTTGGATAGGCTCCTGCAACCCTGAAATAGATTTAGTCGGTAAAAGAATAGACGGGCAAATGTTAAAGATTCATTGTGACTTTGTGCATAATCCCTTCATTTTCACAGCCTTAAAGAACATTTAAAAATGTTCTGCTTTTTGTATAATGTATATCTGGCTGGCAGCATTTAAATCCCTATTACAATTCATGACAGTGTCTCTTTATTGTAGACTTTGACACGAAATAAAATCTCTGTGGGGGTTTTTTTAACCAACAAAGAAAGAGTAATTTAATCATTCTTTTTAGTCATCTTCCCGTGTCTTTCTCCTTTTTTGCTCTCTGGTGGATGAATACGTTTTTATATTCTAGCCAACTTATGGCCTCCTTTCTTGGTGACCCTTCCTAAGATTATAGCTTTTAAACACACTTTAAACCAACTGTAGACCTTTTATCACTTGCATTTGCCAATCCTGATCTGACCATGAGAATTCATATTAGTGTTTGAGCCTGACTGGATTGTAAAATAGAACCGTTTCATACAGTAAATGACTTTTGTAACATTTATATTAAACCCCTTCTTAAGCAAAAAGGTGTAGGCTATATAAAGTTATTAAATCAGAAACTGAGATCAATTTCCAAAAACTTAATAAACAAACATGGCTTGATCGTTATAAAATGATCTTTCCAAAAAGCATGCTAGCAAGTTATTTTAATGGCTATGTGATGCCATATCACAAATACAAAGTTTCCCTTGCAGGGTGACCAGGCTCTCCCTTAGAGAGAGGGTGAGAAAATTGTAGAGTCGCTGTTCCTCTGCATCAACAGGTGGCTCGGGTTAGGATGCCTCCTTGACGCCTCCCTAGGGATGTATTTTGGGCTTGTCCCACTAGGCTAAGGACATGCTGAAGGAATGCTCAGCTGGTCTGAAAGCGACTCAGGATCCCGCTGGATGAGCTGGCTGATGTGGCCGGGGAGAGGGAAGTCTGTGTTTCACTGCTTAGGCTCCTGCCTCTGCAACCCAATCCCATTAGCAGAAGATGGACATATAGATGGATGGATGGATGGATGGATGGATGGATGGATGATGCCTTATAATGCCAGTTTAGGGTTGTTCAGCCTCTACTTGTGGTTTAATTATTTTCCATCCAAACACTTTAAATGTTTTATGAAAGCCAACACAGCTTGTTTCAATTAAATTTTACCAATATAAAAAAAAGGGAAACGTGCTGCTGTTTTCAAGACTCTCACCTACTTTCCCAACATGTAGTTCAAATGATCAGGCCTGTTCTTTGAGCGTTTGTTTGTTTTTACCTGTGTCTGTTGCAGGGATCTGGTGGATCTGGGTTCTCCTCCACCAAAGGAATAACAATCTTTTCCGCCATGTCCGTCAGCAGCGAGAATGTGGGATACACAATGAAGTCTATAAAACCTGCGAGAGCACATCCCACTGTATCATTCATGGAGTCTGCAGTTTAATTGTGCAGCGAGAGAGTGAATTCTACCATGCAGTATCTATTGAATTAGACCAATGAAGTCAATTCAACTCAGGATTTAAATAATTATCATACTGTAATACTTCAATGAACTGCAAAAAAAAAAAGAAGACCGTACAGCTGACTGGCTTGTTGCACTTAAAAAGACAGAGAAGAACTTGAAATGAAACTTCATTTAATTTGCAAGAAAGACAAAGACAAGATCTTTTAAAAGAAAGGAAAGCTGAATGAAAGAAAATGGATGTTTTGAGACGTACCGATCTGAGACTCAGCTACAAGAGTGCTGTTTCGATCACACAGCGGAGAGAAGGGCAGGCCGAGCTCCGCCTCTCTATCACCCTCACAAAGATAGAAAGCAAGAGAAGATATTTAAAGGGCATCTCACACATCACCTGAAAATAACTCTTTAAAGGTTATTTTACTCCAGAACTAGCCCACAGGGACTTTCAGACTGAAGACCTGTGAGTAAGAGGTTTTGTTGTTTTAGTAAAAAAGTGAAAAAGACTGAAAGATCTTTTCAGAAGGAAAGTTATCACATCATTTTTAAAGAGCCAAAAGGTCTGTCCAACTCCTCCACTCTTCTTTTTCTTTCTCAAGATATAAAAAGAGTGGAACAACTCACCATAAATTCACTTACTCCAGTAGTTTTACATAGCATCATTGCAGTACTGCCCAGTTTAATGTTATTTACGACTCAGTCGGTTTTACGGACATCTCACTTTCATTTACATGAGTAACTGGAAAGTTCACTTACTTGTTTACATCAAACTCTGTGACTCATTCTGGAAGAGTTAGTAGGGTAAAATAAACATTTTAGTCTATTTTTAGACAAAAAAATATTTTAGCAAACAGTATTTAAGTTGTGACAGAGGTGTCAAAAGTATTCACATTCATTACTCAAGTATAATAAATACCAGGGTTTGAAAATACTTATAGAAGTTGAAGTATCAGCTCAAGCTTTTGACTCAAGTGTAAAAGTATAAAAGTAAAAGTAATGTTATCGCATTATAGCTCAGGCAGCGCCACCTTAAGCTTTTGTCGTAATATTGATATTAAAATGATTAAAAATGTGGGAAGCTAGATGCCTCCTGCCACAGATGTCTCTGTACCAGCTACATGTGTCTCCTGCCCTGCGTTGAAGTTTGTGTTGTACACTGATGTGATGGCCACTATGTTCCTCTGCCTCCCAGCAGTTACACCTCCATGTACGTCGCTCCTGTTCTGTTCTTGTGCAAACAAACGAGCAAGCTGGTCAGGCCACTGGGGAATTCCTCAGGTGGGCCAGTCTGAGCCTGGATTGTGTAACCAACAGGGTATTGGAACGTTAAACTGCTCATCCAGTCACAATCACACTAACCTGAAGATATAATAATTAATCTGGATAGGGTTGTATTTGGTGTGTGTGCTTTTGCTTTGTTGATAACAAGCTGGAATGAAAAAGAGCCGAGTAACAACTGGGCCCTTTTAAAAATGTAAGGACTAGAAAGTACAGATAGCTGGATAAAGAATGTAAGAAGTAGAAAGTTGTCTGAAAAATAATTACTTCACTAAAGTATACCCCCAAATTTCTACTTAATGGGAAAGTTTGGTGTTTTGCAACCTATTTTCTAGCATGAAATAGGATAATTTACTCACCCAGACAGTTTTGGTGTAACTTGAACTCCTTCGGGAGATATTTAGATCCACTTGCGATCAGCGTACATCCAATATAATGTGAGTGAACAGGGCAAACTTTCGCAGGCTCTAACTAAGGACATTTCTGCCACAAAACTCCTTCATTTCAGCATAGTTTGGTTATGAATCGCTGGTCCCATTCTTGTGTGAGCTCAAAGTGGCTTGGAGATGCTTTTTGTGGTGATTCGTTGTTATTTACAGCCATTAAATTTGAGTGGTGGCTTTGATGACGTTACTTCTAGGCTGACTTACTGTACCATGCCTGTAATGGCTGTAATTAACGACGGATCGCCACAAAAAAGCAAGTCCAAGCTGCATGGAGCTTACAGTGGGATCAGACCAGCGATTCATAACAAAACATTGGTGAAACGAAGGAGTTTTGTGGTAGAAATTACCTTATTAAGAGGCTGCACGAGCTGGGCCCGCCCACTTCCATGACATTGGATGTCGCTGATCGTGAGTGGATCTAAATATCTACCGAAGGAGTTCAAGTTACACCAAAACTGTCTGGGTGAATAAATGATTGTATTTCATGATAGAAAATAAGTCCAGGTTGCAATGTACTGTACCAAACATCCCCTTTAATCATTCTGTTTCCAAAGCATAGCTTTTCCATGAAGAAGGCAGAACATTAAATGTGACAATATGATTTACAATATGCTTTTCTGACTTAACTTATACGCTAAAGGTGTTTTTAAAATAAAAATCTTGTAAAAGTTCATCAGATTACCAAGGTAATAAACTTCTCAGACTCATTACTTCATTTTTCTAAAGTTTTCTTTAGCCTGAAAATAGTGAACTATTTTAAGATTCCTCTCCTTCCCTTTCCATACTCTGTTGAGCTATTTACTACACTGTTAAGCTGTTATTAAGTTTCCAGCCTTCCGAGTTATCACTCATCCTGAGATAATAACAGACTAAGCCGATCATATAACATCTCAGAACTCTAGAAAACAGAGGATGTGAATTAAAAAGACAAAGATGTTCTTATTCGATTCAACATTCGTGTAACAAATGCTTTTGTAAAATGCTACAGAAGACCAAGGAGAAGATAAGTGGGACAAAGTGCCACATTACTGAGATTGATGTGACACCCAGTGTAAGAGCCAGAAGGCTCTGGTGTTCCTAAAGTATTCATAAAACATTATAAATTCATTTTTGATTATTTGTTTGTTTTCTTGGAGGGTAGGGTGAGATGAGATATGAATAAGAAAAATGAAAGAGACATATTACATATTTTGCTAGCAGCAAATAATCTACTAACATAGTTTCGTCTCAAGAACAAAGGTAGTAGCGAATTATTCTCTGATTATGGAAAACTAAAAAGCTCATTTACTCTTCAGTAGCTCCATCCACATCACAGCTACATGACACAATCTCTGAGCTTTTTTTGGTTTTGGGAACAATTTTTGGTAATTTATAGAAACAAGAATAAATATCTGACATGATGTACTGTAGCCTATTCCTAAAATGGGGGTGGGTAGATTTTGTAGTTGCAGAGATCAAGACAAGTGGATTTTCCCTTTTGTCTCCCTCCACTAACCTGCTTAGTTCTATGTGTGGCAGGACGACCAGAGGGCCCAGGCGGGGATCGACCCCACAGCCTCCCGGGTTAAAGTCATGCGCGCTTGCCAGTCGGCCAAAGGGATATCCCCGTGGTCAAGTAGCCAGGGCGCATGATCAGTCGGAGGCAAACAGCGACAAGACCCACACACTGTCACATCTGCTTAATGTGTAGAGTAGTGTCATAACTTTTCTGGAATTTCAGGAAAAATGGGCTTTGCTTACTGTTTCTACACAGTATATAATGTGGTAAAAGGGGGGAAGTTGAACTTAGCTCTTTTAAGTCTTTAAAAATGAATGACTCATAGATTACACATATGTTCGAGGCCAGGACATTTAAGTTAGCAGCAGCGGCTAACTTTTAGCTTTGGCTTGACGCTCTAGAGTTAGCCGCTTCCGCTCATTAAAATGGCCTGGACTCGTATATACGCGCAATCAATGAGTCATTCATTTATATGGACTTACCCCTTTTACCACATAATATCAGTGTAGAAACCATTTTTCTAGAACGATTAAGATAATATCAGGTATAGCTCCTTTAAGGTCTAAATTTGTAAGAGAAAAAGAAATAAAATATATGAAAAGGCACAGTGACAGCACGGGTCTATCATGGTGCTTACCTGCCTGAAAAACTCCTCCATCAAGGCTTTTGTCCAGCGAGAGTGCAGTGCCCAGGGCTTGGATGGATGGCTGATGTCAGCCGTGTGTAGTAACAGAGACAGTGCTTTGGGCTTATCAATCCTGATGGACAAAGTATAACACACCCCTCGCTTGTGTTTATGTGTTTCCAGACAGTTATGAAAAGTAGTCTTAAAAATGAAAGCCTTTTCATTGTGTAAGGTCTTGATTATGCGCCACTGTGTTAACAGTACCACAATCGATTAGCATTACCGTTCCTGTTGTTGTAGATAGGATTTCATTGCTTTGACTTGGAGGAGGTGGGAGGACATGTCAGTGGCCAACACCATCTCTATCACAAGTGATCGCAACTCCCTGTAAACAAACACACAAACAATCCAGTTCACTGTCCTTGAATGATGGGGTGTAACTATATGAAGTATCGCTGGTAGGCAAGAAGAGTCAACGAGGTTGTAACCCTTTTAGATTCCTCATGGATTTTCTTGTTCCCATGGTAACACTGACTGCTAGAGTAGCCCATTACACTGATGATGTTTATCTTTGTAGCAGAGCTCCTCTATGAATAACAGCCACATACTGTGCTTATGATACAGTATATGAAGCTACAGCCCAAATACATACAGAAAGAGTCTGTTTTCCCTCCCAAAGTTAGCCTTATGTCATCGTTAATATCTAATAACAATATTGACTCTGCATCACAATATTATTATAAAATGAGATCAGTTTAGTGGCTATAGCCTTGTGAGAGTGATTTATTATTCATGCTGACTGGTGAATACATAGTCTTTCAGTGATGTAACAGTGGGTTAACCAAAGGAAAGACTCACTCAAGGACAACTTACGCTGCAAACATGATAATATTACCACACCTTTTACAATTTCCATGAAGACATTCAAAAAACTTACGTTAGTTAGCTGGTTCTCTACACAACAACTTAGCCGAATGCCCTGTTTTCTGTGTTTATCTCCAAGGAAAAGTTACAAAGCCATTTGGTGTTCATTATTTTCAGGATATTACCCAGTAAACCCATTCTATACAGCTCATTGTATAAACATACACCCCTGTATACAAATAAAAATGTAAAAATTTGCTTTCAGAAATCTTCTTGAAAAAGCTAGGCTTGATTTTTTTATGAAATGTTACATAACCCAGGCCGTCGGTGTAATGCTGGGAGCTATTTTCAGCTGCAGAATGACACTCATTTCCTGGTTATTTACCATTGTGTGTGAGTCTGCAGTCTTTCTGGCATTTACTCAAAGACAATAAAATGCCCATTCGTGACTAAAACATTTTGGAAACAATTGGTGGTTTCCTGCACACACAGATAAATTACTGTCATGAACTTCTTTACAATGCTCTGTATGTTAATTGGGGAAGCTGTAGCTCGGGAGATAGTGTGGTGTCAGATCACTGATTTGATCCCCCAACAGATAAGATACTAAACCATGAAACATTTGCTCCTTACTTGTGAGTTACTTTACGTAAAAGTCCTTTGTTGTTGGATTTTTATTTTGGATTATTAACCCAAAGGAAATTACCTTTCAGGTAAAAGTGTTTCTGTCCTCAGTTTATTTTTTTGTTTTGTTAGTTTTATTCTATAATTTCTTTAATTAATCATCGGCTTTTTTGCTACCTATTTCCAATTTATTCTTGCGATAACATAAGTCTATTCCAGGAATGCATTTTAGAAATGTAGTTCTTTTTAATGCCCTTTTATAGAAGAGAACAGCAAAGGACTTCTTACATCAGCTGTATGTGAGTAGAGAAAGCAGTAAGTTCTAACAATCAATGGGTTCAAGGTTTTAGATACAAGGCTCTGATCTGACAATGCAGGTATAACAACCTGGTCTCATTATGACAAAGGGTTAGTTTTTCAAGAATTTGTCTTTTCTTTCAGTCTACTGATCACCGGTGAGAAGTATTTCCTCCTTTGCTGCCTATTACATAGCAAGCCAATACTGTAAACATCAAAACCTAAACTCAACTATCTCTGCTTGGATTATGATACAATTTGACTTGAATCACAAACACTAAATCAGAATAAAAGAACACCTTGGACATATAAGTTTTTATCTGCCTTGCTCTCTTCTTCCCTGTAATATTTTAAATACTTATAAACAGCTTTTTCCCCATTTAAAACTCCCTTTAGATAGCAATAAACCTTCAGATGGTAGACATTTCATGAACTCACATCCATTCTTCTCTTGTCAAATTTATGAATATGTTCACTCGGTCGTCCTGCAGCAGGAGAAACGCTGCACTCAAGTGATGACTCTCTTGTACTGACCGGTCATTGTAGATCAATGCAAAGTCTGACCTGGGAAAAGTCAGGAGGACGAGAACTAATTAAGGACAGTCAGAAGAAAGAGAGGTGATGAATGTGATGTAATAAAAGTAGAGTCCTTAGGGAACCGTCTAATCCCTCTTCAGCACATCTGTAATTATGAATTAAAAAGTGCTGAAGAGGGAGTGGGATGTGATAAAAAGTGCCAGTGTGTGGGTGTTAATGACTCACTAGGTAATTAACTTCTCTTTCAAGTGGGCCTTCTGTTTCCATTTACTTGCATTTATATGACTATTAAATTTGGTGAAGAACATGTGAAAAGTATTACAAAAATATTTATATTGAAATCTGTATCAACCTTCCTGTGGAAAATATGATAATACAAAAAAAAACCCTCAATAACAAACTAAGAATTAACCTGCAGCTAATCTCTCAGCTATTCTAAACCTTCAAGATGTGGGTGTATGGAAATCAAAAGACAAAGATGCTGTCTCTAAGACATGCTATTTTACTTCGGACAGGCATTCTTTGTGATTTATTCCCAAAATAAAGAATGATGATTATGATGGGTGCCAAGAGACTACATTGGAAAATCTAAAAATACTGTGTTCCTTCCGTGAAGACATGTTTGCTTTAGACCGCTTTCGTCCTCTTCCCAAAACTGCATAACAGCCTATGTTAAACCCTTTCCCTCATATGTCTTACTGTTTTACAGCAGGAGATAACATTTATGTCGCAGGTGCTATATATACTTAAGACAGGCTTGGTAAAACAAGCTGCAAAAATAAAGCTTACTTTGTTTGGATATGAAAGTTGTTTGTGGTTCCCGTGTGCTCGTAGTCATGAATGGCTGCAGCAAAAAGTGATGCCATCACCTCCAGTTCTGTGAGCCAATGCTTGATGGAAACAAGAGACAAAGAAATGCATAAGAAGCACTATTTGCAGAGGCGCAGCAGGGTCCCTTTGCATCCAATTACAGAAATATATGTGATATAAATCATCTTTATATCAAATAATGTTGATACAAAAATTATTATGATTGAATTAAGTGGGAACTTTTGCCAAGATTGGAAGTAAATTAAAGTTTTGTTGTTGTTGTTTTGTTTTTGTTTACATATGCACACACGAGTGTCGGAAAAGTCAATCCCAAATCAAGCTCACAAGAGGCAACACGTGTGGTACGATGCGCAGATGTAAATGGTTTTTAATTTTTTTTCATGAAAATCTTCACAGCAGTGTTGACTGTTTCTGTGCTGATATCTACACCACATCTACATGTATTTGTACTATCAGCTCTTTTATTTATTCATTTTCTATTCCTCTAATTCCAATTCAGGGTTGTGGGGAAGCAATTAGCAAGCAAGAGGCAGGGTACACCTCAGTTACCAGTCTCCAGTCTAACACAGGACCAACACAAAGAGACAAACAGCCATTCAAGCACTCCCTCACTCCTGGACAAAATTTAAAGTGACCAATTATCCTTTGTGAAAGGAAGCAGGAGTACCTGCAGAAAAGACCCACATTAACGGGGAAAGCCTACAAAGGGGAAAGCTTGCAAACCCTCCCCAGCTGAGGCTGGAACAAGCAACCTTCTTGTCAAACTGCTGACCAACTCACCATTGTGCAGCCGAACTGGTATTTGTACATTTGATTCATAATTAAACAACAGCAAATTGAAGAAAGCATCAGTCAGCAACATCAGCATGCACACATGTTGGCTGGGAATTATCTCTAAACAGCTTTACCAAAGTTTATGCACACATTTACAATCAAACTTTCTGAACTTTATACCAGAGAGGAGGCTAAGTTTCATCTGCCCCAATGTTTTTGTTCCAACACAGTTTCACCCCAGAGTGTGTGATAACTATATCCATCCACAGTTTAGACACAGCGGGTTCCAAAATAGCTAAATTAAAACATGATAATATCATTCAGACCCAAATATGGTCACACTGACACACTTTAAATGTTCCAAAGAATAATGTGTGTGTGCTTTTCTGTGCAATGTCTAACATGTTTAGTCATTCATTCATTTCCTGTACGGCTTAATCTTATCAGAGTCACGTGTGGGCTGGAGCCTATTCCAGCATTTACTGTATCAGGTGAGAGGCGGGGTTCACCCTGGACAGGTCGCCAGTCCATCGCAGGGGGTATAACATGTTTATCTTCATGATTATTTGTGTCATATGTGATCATTCACAATTATTACATGTTTAAACCCATGTTCAAACATGCTTACATTGCATGGAGTTCAAACACAATAGGACTTCTCACAATGCTTTTTGTCTGTCCTTTACTTTTTTAAAAAAATATATAAGTAAATAGAAAACAGGTTAAGGGTTGGAGATACAAAATGCATGACAAATACAGGCTGGTACCCCGTACAAAACAGCAGGCTAATTAAAACTTTACCATCTCACTATTTCTGTGCCTTTGACCTTGCTGCTTTATAAATATGCAGACAAACATGAATTGCATCTTTGCTTGTTCTCACATACTAGACTATTACTAGGAAAGTTCAGGGTTGCAGCGCATGTGTTCACATGGCTTTAAAGACATTCAGTCAGTGGAAATAAGATGAAAAACAGCTGTGTATGAAAACTGTAAATCTCAAAAGTTTAAAGTTTCCACTAGAGAAGACCAAACATCCCCTGAATATTTACAAAACTGAATTTTGGGAGTTTATCCTTCAGAAATGTATCCTAGGGTAAATGATAATTGGAAATGCTGTCCAAATAAGTCTGTTATACCACAAGTCCTGAGCGCAGCAGCAGGCAGTGCAGCGTCTGAGTCACATCGGCAGCATGAACATGGTTGTGATAGGGGTTGTTGTGTTTGCAGTATCCTTTCTCCAATTTAGCCAGGAACTCTGTCAGGCATGAGATGGGAATCTGAGGAGAGTGTTGAATAATCAGTGAAGTCTACAACAACACTCAAAAAGCTTAATAAAATAAAGCACACTCAATTAACTGCCAGTCCTTCGACCTTTCAACATCACCAAGATGGGGAAACAAACCTGCACCGACTAATTCCGACACACATTTCTCACAAACACACTCCACGGGAGGAAGCATGGTTATATCACTGTGACTCGTTCAAGTCTAAAACACTGACATTGTTGCCGGGCTAAAATTAATTACAGTGCTGAAAAACGAACTACACTTATGCACAAAAAATAAAGCTACAAGACCTTAAAACGGCTGTTGAGTTCATATCTGATGATCAGTTCAAAGAACACGGTTTGCAGTGCATGATCAGAGCTGGCCAAGTTTAGAGCAAACACGTCAAAACTCCAGCGGTCAACATCCTGTGGAGAGAGAGAGAGGAAAGTGGCAGCCCTGCTGAAGCATACCTCTGCTGTGTATATAATCCCATTTGAGATGTCTGATTTATTGAACCAACACACAACACGCTGGGAGATTTATGATTAGGAGAGACTTACCCTGAGGCAGTTTACAACCGCTGCAGGTTGGTCTGGCAGGGCTGCTGTGTAGGCCCTCTTGAACATCCTGGAATAATGCAGTGTTTATGTTGAGTTCAGTTAAAGTTCAGATGTTGACGATGTGCAGCAAACTCGACTCAGGAGCTGTTTAGATACATCACCTAAATTCCCTGTCCGCTTTGGAAGGATGTTTTGAAGAAAAAAGGAGGATAATGTTTCATTGTCCAGTGTAGCTGTCTGTTTTCTGTGATTATAGCGGCAGCAACACCGTATGAGCTTTTATTGGAGTTACAGTACTTACAATGAAGTCAGTCATTTATAATAAGAGTTTTATTATGTGAAATGATGTCTCCTTATTTTATTAGTCTTAACTGATGTATTTAGTTGAATTATTGCCTCTGTTATTCACTTCAAACTGCATGCATTGTCACTGCAAGATCTTGGAAGACTTGAACTGCTGTGAAATGTAACTATGATAAACATTTGCAACAGTTTACCTTTCCACAAATATCCCAGCTTGCACCGCATGAACGATGCTGCGAAACTTGGGTTTCTCATCTGAGCGCCGCACAGGCCGTCGAATTCTCTGTGTGAAGGTGGACGCCAGCCAATCAGTGACCTCTGATGGCACGCCGTCTGACTGCAGCTGCTGAAGATCATCTTCAGACTCCAGACACTGCCTGCGAGAGGTGGTGGGTTTTGAACACACAAAAGAGACAGGTTATTTTGGGGGTTAACAGACCTTTATGGAGAAAAATAGATTTAACATTATTGTATATGTGTAATAGATGGTTCGTAAACTGTGTAAATTAATCTGTGTGTAACTTTGGTGCTTGCATTATTCAAGCCAAAAATTATCATACTTTTCCTGTAGATAGATAGATAGATAGATAGATAGATAGATAGATAGATAGATAGATAGATAGATAG